>VDFB02096402.1:0-35250 GCA_007258455.2 Sequoia sempervirens | reverse complement strand
TGGCAGAAATCCCCTTGCGAGATTCCAAATGGAGGTCTCATACACCAGATCAATGTCTGGTTTGGACACAATCTAGAAAAAACCTTATCTTTATCTCTCTAGAATAATCTGTGGCAGTATGTTGAAATTTTTTAGAGCTTCAAGCAATCAAAGATAGCAGACAATTTGGTGTGTGAAGGAACACAAAACAAAGAAGTGTATCCAGCCTACCATTCAACTAAAATGAGACAATGGCATAGAGGGAGAGGTTTGCTGAGACAAAAACATAAAACTACAAAAGATGATACAAAGTTGGGGCAGCATCTGTAGTGGCAGTACTCTAGAATTGCCACCAAAAGTTGAACATTGAAGGAACTTTATGGGCCTGCAATCCATACTGAACAAACATAAACATAGAATAGATTTAACCATATAAGAGAAACTATCCGGTAGCCATGATGAAATAATGATGTGACCCAAAGGGCACGAGTAGTATATTTTTAAGAAGAATTTAATAAATCAAGAAGTTCAAGATACAAGATAATAATGAAAATAGTAAGAAAAAAATGTAGGACCATAAATCTGGAAACTTATTAAAAATTACTTCACTACCTAGGGATTCAGTTACAAAACAAAAAGTCAGTCACGCATTCAGAGTTTGCTCTAGCATCTCATTAGTCCAAGTTACCAGTAAAGAGTAATAGACTAATAGTTGGATAAATGCTCTATGTGCTCCCTAAATCAAAAAGAGAGCAGATAACTACAAATGAACTTATGGCCCTTTAACTGGTGCTGATAGGGCAATATTGAGAAGTCAAATTCAAAAATTAACCAGCATAACTAGATTACCTCTCACTGGGATCATCTTCCCACAGACGGACACAATTGCAAGAAACATAATCTATGCATCTCTCTGATACCCTGGAATCTGCAACTTTGTGATGAAAGTACAACTCTACGGAATCATATGACATCACATCTACTGTATTACTGTTGCAATCTGAAGTTTCTGCACACTTTGTACATAGATCCTTCAATCTATAAAAAGAGTTTGCCACATGCTGTTTGCTTCCTTCTGAATTAGCAAGTCCATCCTCCTTGGAAACCGATAGTCTCATACCATTTCTGATGCTGCCTGAAGAAAAGCTAGAGGAATTGCCAGTTTGCTCAGACTTTCCATCCAAAGCCATGCCTGCATGTAGAAGTACAACCCTTCTTTTCTTCTTTCTTATGCCTTTTTTCTCCATTGTCTGTGACATAACTTCAGCAACAGACTGAGTAAGCCCTCCAACCCCTGCATTTGCCAAAATGTTATCTGTATGTGATGGTATATCATGATACATTTTTGAATTTTCCATTGCATTTGAATGTGGGTGGCCATGAGCAAGGAAGGGTTGATCCTTGACCAATGTACTCTGATGACTTCTGTCAATTTCCTCTTTGATATCCTCAAAAACTGTATCAAACTCCATATCTGTAATGTCTCTTTCTATATTTAATGGAGAAGTAGGTTGACAATCAATAGAACATGAGGAATCAGATAAATATAATTCATCTTCACTTGTCTCACTGTCTGATGAAGAAGCCAGAGAATATGATTCAAGAGAAAGCTGCATAAATTCTTCCTCCAAATTCTGCCTTCGATGTAGTATATCTTTCTTGTAGTGAGGGGGGGAACTGTGACAATAAGAAGAGGAACGGGATTCCATTATTTCATCTATAGCCTTTAGTGAGTCCAAGCTTTTATCCAAACTAATTTCCTCTTCTGTTAGATTACCATGTCGAGATGAGATCGCATTTCCCCTTGTTAACTTTCCGACCGAGTCATATTTAAGACCCTTCAATACTTCCTGTGAGACTTTAGCTTCTCTGATTTCTGACTGTGGACAAGCAGGCAACAAAGTTCCATTATTTGCCAAGGGCTCAAACAATGTTTTTTCCTTTGGAGAAAAGTTTTCCAGAATGGAATTTTCTTCTACTGTATTCACCATTTTATCACCATTGTTTGTTTCATCTACCATCTCTAGTGACACGGCATCATGAAAATCTCGCTCACCATGATCTGTTGGCCCTTTGATGCCCACTAAATTTTCTTTAGAACAATCATCCTCTCTATTTGACAGATTTCTGCTTTCCATACAAGCCTCCTCACTCCTGTAATTATAATTAACGCCCCAAAAGTGATCTTCCATATCATCATTAGTCTGGTCCAACAAGCTTGTTATTTCCTGAAAACATGTGGTTGATTTCTCTCTCTTGAGAAATTCTATCCTACTCATCAATTCCAAGGCACTTGTTCTAATATTCTCACCCATATCAGTTTTGTCCCTTCTCTGACTTTCACTATCACAAGTAGATGAACAAGACTCGTCCTGTTCAACACCTTCTGAGAGCATATAGCTCTTATTTTCTGAATCCTCAATCCACACCAGCCGAGGTAATTTTGTCTACAGGAGGTAAAAGTTGAAAAGCAAAGATCAGCACATAAAATAAAAAACGCAATAAGATGCTACAGACAGAAAATTCACAAAAGTGTGTATTACTTGTATTGAAAATAATATACAGACTAGGAAAATAAAAATAATATGATGAAGTTTGGGAATGGAAAGGACATATGAATAAATTAAGAATGAATAGTAAAACCTTAAATGAACAATATCAGTTAAACGGCAATCAAATTGTCATTGCTGCGGCATCACCACATAAGCATTGTTGCTTAACAACCACAACAAATGTAATTAGGAAAAAGATGTGCATATTCTGCACAAACTTACTTTAGCCTTATGTTGGAGACCATCAGACTTATTGGCTTCACATGACTTGAAAGCATTTCTCAGCTTCCTACTATCATCTGACTGAATTTCACATTTTGCAGGTGCATAGAACCCATGACCAGTTCGTTGCCTCTGTCTTCTTGCCACAATAATCTTTGCTGTCCAGGCCTCCCTCCCACTGATCGCTTTTTCATCTAATATCAACTAGGGTAGCGACCAAACAGCAAGTTACACCTCTCAAGTAATCCTGGTGTTATTCAGTTGATGCATGACACACTTGAATACATAATCATGATTAATTTTAACCACGTATTGCAGAAGATGAAGAATGCTTAGTTGAAATGGCTCTTCATATTAAGTATTAGGATAATGGAACTTTTAAACAATAAAGGATTGAGTCCAAGAAAGCAAGGAGGAATGTCAAAAGGTTCTGGCAAGCAGAGGAAGAGACAATGCTCTATAAAATGAGATGATTAATCTTAGAAGATGCAACATTAAAGAAAATGGAGTGTGTTAACTTACTTTGCGTGGACTGGAAAAGAAGCTGAAAACTTGTTGCCGATAAAGTCGAACAAAACTTATGGGATTACCTTCCAGCCAGAGGCTTTCCAAGGAAGGAAGACTTGCAAGCAACTCAATCTCCGCAAAATTGGATATCATGTTATATGATAGATCAAGACCTTCTAGAGTGATTAAATTTTCAATCCCACGCAAGGTTGTCAATGCATTATTTCTAAGAATAAGCTTGCTGATCCCAAAAGTAACCTGCTTCAACCAAAACAATGGGAGTGAAGAACAGAAGTAATAAAATATAAATGCAAGCCAAAAAAAGCTCCATGTTTCCCTTACTACAATTTTCCCAAATTTTGGCACCTCTCAACATATTTAAACCAAAGAAGAAGATGAATACAGAGTATAGAACTAAAGCTACTGGAAGTCTCCAAATGCCTTTACTTCTATGTACAAGGATATGTTCCAGGCTTCCAGCTGAGGGAAAATACACATTAGCACAAAC
Organism: Sequoia sempervirens; assembly: GCA_007258455.2. Lineage (NCBI taxonomy): Eukaryota > Viridiplantae > Streptophyta > Pinopsida > Cupressales > Cupressaceae > Sequoia > Sequoia sempervirens. Next base: position 31,482 of record VDFB02096402.1, on the reverse strand, counting down.
TAAAGCAGAAAAAGAAATAATCGTCCAACCCACCTCATTCAATGATGAAATTGTGCGGATATGGTTGAATCCCAGATCTAAATGCTTCAATTTTGTACATTTTTGTAAATTGGCAATTTTGGCAAATCGATTTCGACTCAAATCCAGATTTTCAACCACAGGAAGCAATTGCAAGGATTCATCCATTAGAACCATAGTATTCCCAGCACAAGACACAAAGGACAATCGAGTCCATACAGGGCAATCATGTATATCCACAATCCTTCCTGCAAAAATATGCCTGAGTGCATCCTGTAAACAGAAATAAATAATCAAATAAATCAAAATCAACAACAGTAAGCATAACAACTGCCCATGGAATTACAAGTCTAGAATGTTGAATTCTTTACATTTTAGAAATCAAGAAGTCTATGTATTACAGGCCAATGCTGAAGATAAACATATAAATCAATACCGATATTCGTAAATTTTGTCATGTTCAATAACATTGTCTACAATTTGTATAAAACTTGCCAAAAGATTTTCAAAAAAATTTATATCTGACAATCTAAATGTTTAAAAAATTTATGGAAAATTAAACAATTGGCAAAATGCAGCCCATTAAAAAATTCTAGTGCCCACAAGAAATTTACTATAACAATATCCATAAGATCTGCTGATCTAATGACCATGGATAGAATTTTATATAAAATATTCTTGAAAAATATAAACTAGCTGGCAAATTAAAGCATTTAAAATTCTCTGAAAATGAGCCAATTTTGCAAAAAAAAATAGCCCATAAAAATCCGTATGACCCACTAAATGCTTTGAAGTTTGACGTGTCATAACAGTGCATAGTCATAAATCATAAAATTGAGAAGGTCCAATGAGTTGTGGAGTAATGGTAAATGGTTTAAAATTTTGAATCGCTAATTTTGAAAAGTTTATATTGATAAATGCGAAAGGGTTATGATGTCATGGTGAAGGGATCATTCATTAATTTTGAAAAATATAAACATAGCTACATCAGTATTCATCAGATTGGATAGGTTCAAATGCCACTACTGCAGCAGGGTAGCCCTTAACACTAAGGAGATTTTACAGAAGTTGTAGAACATTGAATTATGGGCAACATAAGTTGCGGCTTATTGAGAATGGTGTACACCTGCCAGCATGTGACTCCAATACACAGTCTCAAAACAGAAGCCTGAGAAAAATCAACAATCAATTTATTGCAACATGATTGAATTACAATGAAAATTATAAGAAATATCTTACTGTATAATTTTGGCAAGTGCAATTTTGATTTATTCAAGTACTGCATAGTCATAACTCCTTGAATTGTAAAGGCCCAAAGAGTTGCAATACAACGGTAGATAGGTCAATCAAAAGAGCAGCTCAAGTGTGGAGTTTTAAGATATGAACAGTTGTAGTTGTGGAGCATTGAAAGTGAGGTAATTAGTGTAAAACCTAGGTTCAAATCCCCATAATGCAATAAGGTGCTCCAAAGTTTAAAGAACATGTCGGGTAGGTGATACCATGATGGAATCCTGAATATAAGTACATGGAGTAGTGGGGCACTGAAAACAGTGTGCATCTATATGTATGTGGCCTAGGTTCAAAGCCACACACTGCAATAAGGGGCCACACAACATGGAGAACATGTCAAAAAAGTTGTAAAAAATCGAAATACGAACTAGTTTAGCTGTGGAGCATTAAAAATGGGGCACATATGTAAGTGTGACCTAAGTTCAAATCTCTACACTACGATAAGGTGCAACAAACAGGAGTTAAGTATCAAAAAGAATGCAACTTATTGAAATACAAATAGGTGAAGTTGTAAAGCATTGATATTAGAAATGGGGCACATCCGTAAGCTTGTCACCTTAATTCAAATCCCACACCACAATAATCAAAAAGGTTGCAAAGCATTGAAATATGCGTTGGTGGAGATGTAGAAGCATTAAAAAATGGGGCATATCTGTATGCGGGTTGTGAAATAGGTTGTGGGACACTGAAAATGGGGTGCATCGTTGAAAATTTGGTGCCTAACCCTCTGATAAAGAATTGTAATATGAGTAGGACGAGTTGTAGAAGCATTAGAAAAGAGTCATATCTGTAAGCGCGCAACCTAATTTCAAATCCCCAAACCGCAATAAGGCAACCGAACACCAGGAAAACCTGTCAAGAGGTTTGTTTGGCATTGAATGTGGATAAATGATGTTGTGGACTGTTGAAATTGATATACAAGAATATGATAAGCTAGGTTGCGGAGCACTGAAAATGGGATTGGTGCATCCGTAAGTGATTAACCCTCTGATGAAGTAAAGAAAAAACCATTGAATTGCAATTGGATGAACTCACCGTAGAATTGTGGCAAATGAGTTTCTCCAAAGTGTGTCGGAGGTCCAAGAGGCCTCTGGCGGCAGAGGTGGAGAGGTCGCATCCCCGGAGCTCCAAAAACTTCAAGCGGGCAAAGAGCAAGAGCGGGAGCGGTGTGGGGTCTCTGCAGGGATGTGGCAGAACAGAGACCACCTTGAGAGACGTCAAGAGGAGAAGCACACGGCGGAGCTGCTCCAGCGCTCTGTGGTCCCCCAAATCCGCAATGTATGCGCGCAGGTAATCGACGGGCGCTCCCGTCCGCAGCCTCTCCAGCTCCTGCAGCGCCTCCAGCCTAGACTGCACATAATGCAACCCCACCGGATTCAGCTTCAATACCACACTCCCATCCAGCAATGACCCCGCGTTCTTCTCCACGAATTTCACCAACAGCTCCACATACCGATCGCCTGCCACGATCGCCATTACTCTTCATCTGCTTCTGTCTCTGCCTCATCCATTAAATTCACAGATGTTTAGATTTTAGATCCAACGTTTCACCAAGAACACATTTTTTCCCAAACACACAGAAAAAGAAGAAGAATTGTTTGGGGTTTGCTTTGTTTCACGCCAAGTGCTGTGAGAAACGAGATAGAGATGGGTTATTGCATTAAATTTCCGCGGCGGTGAAGAAGAATAATCGTGAGCAGTTGCAGAGTCAGAAATTTTGTTTTCGAGCTTTGACGGGCTATGATTGGAAAGATGATAGGAAGAAAAGCGAGAGGAAGAAAAGGACACGTAGGGGTGTGGAACTCCTCCTTTGGAGGCTTCTTTGCCTGCGTGTCGCCGCGCGGACTTCGTGGATTTTCCATATTATATTTGGAAAACGCGCAGTGAGATCATTCTTTTGCGGTTAATCAAGAGATTTAAAAACTCGAATGTGGAGGGCTATGTTTTGAATACATCTGTTTTACAGTTAAAACATATTAATGAACTTCAAAGGAAATTTTCCTTACTTTTGATTCGTACACTCAAGGTTTTTCTTAAATTTGAAATACACTACACTTACCTAAACTTTCTTCTTTAAATGAAATAAATTTATATATTGTTTAAAAGAAAATAATTGTTATAAATATTTTAAATATATTTATTAAAAAGCATAAAATATTAAAAAATAGATTATTAATATAAAATATAATTATTAATTAAAAGAATACATTTCATAAAAAATTAAAATGATAAGAATATAATTTAACAAATAACATATTTTTCCAACAAATTAAATGAAAAAAAGATTTGTTTTATTATGATATTGCTATCAGGATTCAACCGTGTAGTTTCGAGTCAAACTCATTGACCCATGTTTCATGAGTAGTGGTTCAACAAGAACCCATCTCTCATGATATCGAATGGTCCACTTAGCACTCATTGCATCTAGGTGATGCTCACAGAGGTGAAGCACCGGTCCATCCCGGGAGGTCACCCATCCCAAGACTGCTCCAGCTCAAGCGCGCTTAACTAGGAGTTTTCTCCAAGGTTAAGCCCGCTTGAGTTGTTACCCCATTTGCAAAACCTTCTAGTGTTGTGCCTTATGAACCATTCATAATAGAGCCCCTTTAGCTCATCAATTGATAAGTAGGAGGTATTTTTCCACAGCGTGTCAAATTATGATATTGCTATCAGGATTCAACCGTGTAGTTTCGAGTCAAACTCATTGACCCATGTTTCATGAGTAGTGGTTCAACAAGAACCCATCTCTCATGATATCGAATGGTCCACTTAGCACTCATTGCATCTAGGTGATGCTCACAGAGGTGAAGCACTGGTCCGTCCCGGGAGGTCACCCATCCCAGTACTGCTCCAAATTTGTTTTATTTAGATAAGAATTGTTTTATTTTACTTTAAAATTATTGTATGGCACAGTATGATATTGTGATTGTGTACATAAAAATTAAAATATAATTGATTTATATTTTATAAAACTAGATCTATATTTTTAAAAACTAAATCTATAAAATTAAAATTATAATGAACATAATGATATATAAAACAAAACAAGAAATCAAATCAAACAAGTATTAGTGGTGAATACTTTCTTTGTAGTATTGCAATAATAGTATTTATTGGCAAGTCAAAAAATGAGATGTACCATAGAAAATAATGATATATAAAATAAAACAAGAAATCAAATCAAACAAGTATTATATAGTGGTGAATGCTTGTCTTTGTAGCATTGCAATAATAATATTTGTTGGCAAGTCAAAAAATGAGATGTACCATAGAAAATCAAATAATAGTTTGGGATAACAAATTCTTGCAAATGTATTCCTTCAGTGTCCTTTTGCTAGGGAGATGTGGCATTCTTGGTGGAGAGTTTGGAACTAGGCTTGTTCACATGCCTCCTCTTTGGTTGATATTTGGGTCCAACTAGGGACTCCACCGATCAAGATTCCTTTTCTACAGATTGTTTGGAAGATTGGGCCTAGTCTTCTTAAGGAAATTGTAAAGGCAAAATGTGATTTATCTATCCAAGTGGAGTCAGGGGATGTTGATGTTGTTAGGACCTTGGGTCTTGTTGTTGGGGGCAAGAATAACTTGGGAACTAGATGGGGGAGGTTGGCTCAAAGGAAAATTCAAAGAGTTGGTTGTTGGTCTCCCCCTCCTTAAGGGATCTTGAAGATTAACACTAACAGTTCTTCTAGAGGTAACCCTGGACATGTTAGGATCGAAGGTATTGGCAAAGACAACTCTGGCATTGTTGTGTTTTTCCTCTCAATGTATAGAGGTCAAGAAACTAATAATTTCATGGAAGCTTTAGCTATTTTGTTTGCTCTAGAAAGGGCTTATGCCCTTGGATAGAGAAAAATTATCTATCAATCAGAATCACAAATAGTGATTGAGATGTTGAAAGACATCAGTGGGAGGATGCTAATTGGCAACTAGCCTCGGTGATCAAACAAATTTGTTTCCTTAGTGAGTTGTTGGATTTTGTTATTTTTTGCCATATTCCCCATGAATGGAATAGAGCGGTTGATTGTTTGGCAAAGTGGGCTTTTGAGTAGATGGGGATGTGGAGTGTGGATGATTGGGATAATCTTTCGGGTGAATGCTCACACTAGTTGGAGCACTTGATTATGGAAGACGTGAGAGTTTTTTTGGGGGTGTTTGGAGAGCAATTATTGTGTTTGTGTTTTTGTTTAGCTTCGATCCTTTTGATGTCTTCTATACTTTTTTTGTTTTCTTTGATTCAATAAAAAATTTACCCCTCTTTTATTAAAAAAACAAATTCTTGCAAATTGATATCTCTTGAGAAAAAGATGGAGCAGTTTAGCTCTTCATGGCAACCTAGGCGAGCTAGGGTTTCATTGCCCTAGCTCAGCTCTCCTTCCTTCTATGCAAAGTGTGATCTTTGGTGGGGGTGGGATCTATCTATGGTGTGAGGGCGACGGTTGGGTGTACCATTTTTTTGTTTCCTTTCCTATTGTATTTTCTCGTGGCATCTCCTTTGTATCTATTGGATGTGGAGTTTCATCTATTCATGACCCTTATTCTCTTCATTATGTGTGTTGGCGTGGTGTTTGGCATCTCTTGCAACAAACTTCTTCATTATTTTCGATGTTCCTCTTTGTTTCTCCTCTTGCCCATCTCTTGGTTGGACATTTGGGACCGGTTTTTGAAGTAGACCTGTTATTTTTTGTCATGGAGTTGCATGCGGCTCAAAATAATGTGGATCGTTCCTTTTCTCTGTCAAGTGGAGACCCTAGTGCTTGAATTCCATTTGTTCCTAGTGCTCTCAAATTGAAGAAGGTGAATGGGTGTTTGGTGAAAGCCCAAGATAGGCCAATTTAGTCATTCATCCAGAATCTATAGTTGAAGATGTGGAGTACTACTGTAACCATGTTTTGATCTGTAAGTTCATGGGAATGAGAGTTTCATTTCCATTTTTGGACTCTTGGATTCACAAAACTTGAAACCCTAAAGGGGATTTCGATGTGATGTTGGCTACTAATAATTTATTTTTGGTTGAGTTTTTGTGTATTGTTGATTGGAATAGGGATTTCGAGGGTGGGGCCTATTTTTACAATCAAGTGAGTCTTTTTATAAAACCTTGGCATGGTGGCTTCAATTTGGTGAAGGAGCTCCCATCTAGGGTTCTAGTTTGGGTGAGGTTGTTACGCCTATCTCTTGAATGTTGGAGAAGTGATATCTTGTAGATGATAGGTTTTTTGCTTAGCAAACATATTGGTCCCTCTCAACAAACACTGAATAAAAAGGTTTTATCCTTTGCTTGAATATGTGTCTAAATTGATTTAAATAACCCATTGCTAGATTTTGTTAACATGAGTATTGGCTCTTATTCTTGGATGCAGCAGTTAGGCTACGAGGCTTTACCTTTCAAGTGTAGATTGTGCCATAAACATGGTCATCTCCAAAAGAATTATCTGTGGGCTATTCATTCTACTGGTGCAAGTAATGCTCCTTCGCATCCAACTCAATAGCTAGACTAGGGTAAGGCTCCTACTGAGGGAATGGAAATTGATAAGGAAGGTTTTATCCTAGTGTGGAATTGGAACAGAGGTAGAGGTAAGAAGAGAACTTTTAAGGAGAGACAGGAAGAGGAGACTTTCAATAGGTTTGAGGCTCTAGAGGACTTGGTGTAGGAAGATGGAGTCCCTTTGGTCGTGCAGGGGACAGATGGCCCTTTGGTGGAGATAAATACTAGTTGCATACCTACTGGCAGTCCTAACCTAGGGTTTCTTGAGGTGGGTGAGGCTTGATTAGTTTTAGTTCCTTCTCCCTTAGCTGGTACTCTGGAGGAATCTAGACTATTGTCTGAGGTTGTAGGAGGTTCTAGGGTTATTGGTGTCTGCCTTAATAGTACTAAGTGTGCTCCTAATTTTAGAAAATCTAAGCCTTTTTCTTCATTGGGGGTGCAACAGAAGTCTTTCAAAAAAGGGCTTCAGATAAGACTCTCAAAGTGGGGAGGAAGAAAGATCAAGAGAAGGTCAAGTTAATTGGTGAGACATTGGTAGAGTCTAAATCGGTGAGGACTATTGATTCCCACTTCTCCCAGCCTCAGCGATGATCGTGCTCTCATGGAATATAAGGGGTATGAATAGCATCCCTAGATAAAAGGCTATTCATGATTTGATTAGGGCTCATTATCCGAATGTAGTTTTCTTCCAGGAGACTAAATTATCAGTTGAAGGTATGTTAGGTGTGGCTTCAAAGATTTGGTGAAAAGGATAATGTCAGTGTGTGGGTGCATAAGGCAGCTTTAGTGGAGTGGCTTGTCTATGGGATCTACACAAGGTAACTCCATTATGGCGGCTTTCATGTAGGTATTCTATTTCCTTTGTTTTCTCTAATTGGGAGTCAGGGGAGAGGATTCTCTTCTCTAATATTTATGCTCCTACTGATTTGTTGGGTAAAGCTCAATTATGGGCTCATATTAGGCATGTTCCTTCTTTTGAACCCCTTCTCCCTTGGATTCTGGCAAGAGATTTCAATGTTGTCTCCTTTATAGAAGAAAAGAGGGGGGTATTACCTGTCTGGATCCTTCTTCGGATCTCCTAAGGGAGAATGCTCTTGTTCTAAACTTGATTGATTTTAGACCTACTTGTCGATGCGAAAATACTGGTATGGATTGAATTACACTTGATCCATGAAGAATCGAAGCATAATGGAGCCACCAATACTCAAATCTCAACAAGATCGATCAAACAAGATTAAAACTAAACATTTCATCAAAACCTAACATACTAAATTATGAAAGCTATCAAAAAATTTATTATAATCCATTTGAAATTTATCTTGTTATGGAATTGGTGTCGTGTTGATGTGGAACGATGACCCTTTCCCAATCTCGTGATTAGTGAGCTTGTTTTAGTCAATTATATGGAAGAGAATCAATGAAACCATGGTATTTGATGTGTAAAAACCTAAATTATGAAAAAATAAACATGATGCAAGCTAAGTTACCATGATTTTATGCTACAAATGACCTAATTATGCAATTTCTAAGCTAATCTAAGCTAATTTAAGCTAAAATGATGCTAAAAGATGAAAACCCTAATTTATTTACAAACTAAGATGGATGCATGGAAGCCACTAATGGATGCTCTAAGCTATTATGCAATTAAAATAAACTAAAACAAGCTAAAAATTGAGTAAAAATGAGTGAGTATGTGAGTAAATTTAATAGCATAAGTTTGCAAATAAAAGATGGATCCATTTGTCTCCAAATAGTGATCTATTTATAGGAGAGAAAATGAGGAATGGATGGTTGAGATCAAAAAGCTTAATCAACAGTTCAAGATGAAGGGGATGAGAGGCATGGATCATGGATTCTCATCAACAGATGAGAATGCATGATAAAAGTTAATCAAAGGCTCACACTTGCCTCAAACAAACACACTTTTGACCTACTCATATAGGTCAAAGGTAACTTGCTAAAGAGGTTGAAAGTTAACTTGCATTTAAAGCTAAGTGAGTTGATTGGAGGATAGAGAATATTCCTTTAGGGTGAGGAAAAGGGTATTTTACAAATTAAAACAAAGTTTTAATTGTGCAAAAAGGGATAAAGAATATTCCATGGGAATATTCCCTTTGATTAGAAGATAATTAGTTTAATTGCTAATTAAACAAAGCTTAATTGCTAATTAAACAAAGCTTAATTGCTAATTAAACAAATCTTAATTGCTAATTAAAGAAAACTTAATTGCTAATTAACCAAAGCTTAACTGGTTTAATTAAACAAAGTTCAATTGCTAATTAAACAAAGTTCAATTACTAATTAAACAAAGTCCAATTGCTAATTAAACATAATCCAATTGCTAATTAAACAAAGTTTAATTTATGCAATTAGGGTATTAGAAGAATTAAGAGACATTTATTAAATTAGATGATTTAATAAATAGGGGAGGGGTAAAATGATATTTAATTAAATAAGACAGGGTTATTTAAATAAATAAGATGACCTGAGAGATTAAATTAAATATTTTGATTTATTTATTTTAATTAGATGAAGTGTTAGGGCGAAAAGAGATGAATTAATCTAATTTAATTAATTAGGCCAAATAGATGAAAATGATGCAATTAATTAATTAGCTAGGCTAATTAAATCAATTAAGTGAAAAGAGGATGGATTAAAGAGGAAATGATGTTAATAAATCTGTTTCAAATGTATGATATCGATTAAGACATTTTTTAATGTCTACATTTTGTCCTTCTTTGAAGCAAGGCACATGTTGCTTCAATTCAAAGAACAACGTTTTTCGGATGAAAAATGCTCCCCAAATCAAAAAATAAAAAATTTATGATTTTTTAGATGCCCTATAGAAGGATAAAATTGCTTCCCTGCCCCCTCGAGAAATCGGGCGAAAATTTTGAAATTTGGGTTGATTTCTCAATAAAGGTTCAAAAGCTACCCCAAGGGTCCAAAAAGGTTTTGGGATGCAAGAATAATGTCAAAAACACAAAAAATGATGTAAAATTATGTCTAGATTGGCGAAATTGGTGAAGATGATAATAAACCCTGTCATTAAGGTTAAATAAGGGCAAAAAACCCTAATTTTATAGCTTAAAAAAGGCCAAGAGGGGTCATTTTCAATTCATTTGTGCATTCACACTTAAGAAATTTTTGCAATTTGAGCTCTGACCCTTCGACAAAATGGCACACTATGAGCTTCCCCGACACATCTCTGATTGAGTTCGTGAGTTCTAGCGACTTCTAGGCGCAAGACCACCGATATGTGATTCGAAACCTAATTTGAAATTTGAAATTTCAATGCATCTATTAGGTGTTAGAATTTAGATTTTGGTGGCGTTGCTATATAGCGACACCCAAACTTCAATCGACAAAGCCCAAATGATATATAGCGGCACACAAGTATATGTCGATGCTTCTTCTTATTTGAAATTAGGGTTTCAAATTTTAAATAGCAACACAGTCTTATCTAGTGACACACTTGTCGATTTAAAAGTTAGGGTTAGGTCATGCCAAAGTCTAAATCATGACGCCATCTTGTCTAGTGACGCACTTTCCAATTTGAATGTGTAATGCACCAGGCATCACTATTTGAATTTTGAATATAGTGACGCTATTGTGATTTTTGAGTTGGAAATTCCAAATAACTTTAAATTTTGATGATTTCCTCATGTCGTGTGCTTCGTGAGTATGGAAAGTCTTCCCACCATTGATGTTGAGGGAGCACAAGTCCACAATTCTCAAGAGATTAGGTGATTTTTCAAAGTTGTGCCAAGAGCACCTGAGAGAGATTAGATTGTGGTACATCGCATACGCACCTATGATTAGGATCCATTTGGCTATGACGACAACTCTATGTGAGAGATGGCACAGTGAGACCTTGTCCTTTCACCTTCTGACAAGGGAGGTGACAATTACATTGAAGGACATGTGGCAGATATTGTGATTGTGCAATTTACGACCCTAATGTCGGATTTGATGCATGCCTAGAGGTGATGGAGATGGACTAGATTGTATTAGTCACCTCATAGATTGATTTAGAGAGATACAAAGGTCAAGTGTCGACCTTTAGATTAATTGTTCCAACCATCATTTAGGTTTGGTGGCTTTGAACAAACAAGGCCGATTTTTTAGTATAGGATGGGGTTTGGCTTGGCAGAGGATGTTGTACAAGAGGACTCTTTTTTGCATGGGGGCCCATGATGTTGGCCTCCTTATATCATGATTTGCATGACTTTGTTTATTGTGATGAGAGAGCCCTCGATGCAAGTGTTACTCTTCTTCACATCTAGGCATGGGAGCACATTGTCGTGCTTCAGTCCACTGTACAGATGGTAGACGTGGAGCCAAATGATCACGTTGTATGGAGATATCAAGGTGCCATCACACTCAGGCACACTGAATAGATTGGGCTCACGTACTGGAGATGGGTGATTGATGATATGACCGTGTTTCGCTAGTGCCCATGGCTTCAGATGTCATCATGGTTTGATGGTGTACAACAACTTTATTTTTCTAGACAGACCCGTTATATGTAGGGTTGATAGCACACCATGATTGAACGATACCTTTCTAATAGGGTAGCTACACAGTTTGGCGATGTTCGGGACATGCCCAATGATGCTTACAGATCCATTTTTGTCAGATTAGCTAAAGAGGTTCCGACATGGGGACCGACGATTCCAACCCCAGAGGCCGTTGAGAGTTTCAGACAACTAGTTGCCTAGCTTCTAGCATATGATCAGGGTCATCCCATAGCATAGACCTCTCCAGCTTACGATGCATGGTTCATGCTATTAGGGTTAGAGATGGCAGATATCTAACAATTAAATGCAGATTTAAATAATAAACAGAAAAACTAAAACATACACAGAATAAATCATAACACAGAGAATTTAACGTGGTTCACCCAATTTGGGCTACATCCACCAAACCGCAGCCATCCAATACTTTTATTATTCAATGCAAAACCTATTACAATCTTATGAATAATCGCGTTTTTCATCATACTGTAACCCCCATCCCAAACCCTTTTAACAAGCTTTTAGAAGCTTCCAGAATTAGGGTTTTACAAAGTCAGTTTTCTTTCTTTTTCAGAGATTTTTCTTTTTTCGTTTCTGGTCATACCAACCCCTCGCCTCCTGTTCGGCCATTGACTCGCATCTCTACGAGGACTGTAGGGTCTGGTGTACAATAATATATACCGCTGGGCTATATAGTATACGATCAATCGCCACATACCAACAATCTCCCACTTGAAGACTGATCAGGCTCCACACCATTACAACCTCCCACTTGGAGACTGATCCTGGACAACACTGTTGCACTTACAGCTCCCACTAGAAATAAGGACCTTGGACCCTGCTACTTTGTTATACTTGAATTCAACCTTGAAGGCCAACCGAAGTTGAAGAGGAGCTTAGCTTCTCCCTTGGCACCGCCTTCGTAAACATATCCGTTGGATTGACATCTATATGTATCTTGTCTAGCTTGACCTGTCCATCTTCCAACACCGACCGAATGAAATGATATCTCAATTGTATGTGTTTTGTTTTAGAATGTAAGGCATAATTCTTTGCATGATGTATAGCATTCTGACTGTCTGTAAATAAGGAATTTCCATCTTGTTGTTTTCCCAACTCATCCATGAAAATTTGCAGCCATATCATCTCCTTTGCTGCCTCTATTGCAACAACATACCCTGCCTCTGTGGTGGATAAAGCAACCACCTTTTGCAATCGAAAAATCCAACTCACTGTTGTCCCACCAACTGTAAATACATAACATGTGGTACTTCGCCTGGTATCTATATCCCCTGCCAAATCTGAGTCAACATAGCCTTTTAAATTAGTATTAGAGCCCCCAAAACATAAAACACTTATTGGATGTACCTCTCAAATACCTGAGAATCCATTTTACTGCATTCCAATGCTCAACTCTAGGATGACTCAAATACCTACTAACAACTCCTACGACATGTGCAATATTCGGTCTCGTGCATACCATGGCGTACATTAAACTGCCTACAGCTGAAGCATATGGTACCTTGGACATTTTTTCTTCCTCCTCTTGTGTCTTTGGACACATATCCTTAGTCAATTTAACATGACTAGGCAAAAGGCGCACACAAACTTTTATCTCCATATGAAATCTCAACACCTTTTCAACATACTAGCTTGAGATAAAAACAATTTTCTATTTTCCTATCTCTACAAATTTTCATACCAAGGATTTGCCACGCACTAAATCCTTCATAGCAAAGATTTTTGCTAACCTGTTTTAGCTCATTAATGTGATCCATGTTAGACTCCACAATAAGCATATCATCAACATATAAATAAAGGATAATATAACTACCATTATCCAACCTCTTAAAATAAGCACAATGGTCAGAATTACACCTATTGTAACCTTGCTCAACCATAAAACTATCAAATTTTGAATACCATTGTTGAGGTGCTTGCTTCAAGCCATATAAACTTTTCTTCAATCAAGACACACTAGTTTCTCCTTATCTTTGACCTCAAATCCTTGTGGCTGGTCCATATATATTTCCTCTTCCAAATCACCATGGAGAAAGGTTGTTTTAACATCAAGCTGTTCTAAATACAAATCTTCAACAGCCACAATACTTAAAACAATTTAATAGAAATCACTCTTTAACAACGAGAAAATATCATCAAAAATCAATAATTTTTCAAGGCAAATCCCTTTACAACCAATCGCTTTTAAATCTTTTCTTACCTCCATCCCTCCCTCTTCACCATAAACTACTTGTTTAAAGCCTTTTACCCAAGCAGTAAACTTGCATAAATCCCAAGTCTGATTTTCCAGCAAGGATTCCATTTCTTCTTTCATTCCATGCTCCCACCGAACCTTGGTATCCACCTGCATAGCTTCATCATAATATTCTGGTTCACCAGCATCAGTTAACAAAATAGTATACAAAGAGGGAGAGAATCGTTCTGGAGGTCTACTTATCCTTGAAGATCGTCTAACAGGAGTTTGTGGTATTTGTTGCTGCTGTTGTTGCCCAACATGAGGAACCACTGAAACATTATTGTTGGGAATATCATCCAACACTACATAATCATTTTCTTTCTTCTCATGCTGCAGCAACAGATCTTTGTACAACACTTTTTCATTGAATATGACATCCCTGCTTCTCACAATTTTCTGATTTTTAAAATCCCAAAGCCTATAACCAAATTCATCAATGCCATATCCAACAAATACACATTTCTTTGATTTTGCATCAAGTTTGGTTCTATTTTCAGAATCTACATGTGCAAATGCTTCACAACCGAAGGTTTTGAGAAAAGAATAACTCACCTTCTTACCTTTCCATGCTTCCTCTGGAATACCACAACCCAAAGGATTAGAGGGACCTCTATTAATTAAATAAACAACAGTGTTTACAGTTTTTGCCCACATTTTTAAAGGCAGCCCAGCATGCAACCTCATAGTCCGTGCACACTCCATTATTGTTTTGTTCGGCGCGCCACCACTCCATTTTCTTTTTGTGGGAGTCCTTGGAACCGTCACTTACCTATCACCATTAGAGGAACACAATCTTCAAACTCTTACCGCAATACTCACCACCATTATCGATTCTCAGATATTTTATCTTTTACCCTCGCCTCTATTCTCAACCAAGCTTCTCCATTTTGTAAAGTTTTCAAATACATCAGATTTCTGCCTAAGAAAATAAGTCCACACCTTCCTAGTTACATCATCAATGAATGTAACATAATATAGAGAGCCACCGAGAGAAGATACCTGAGCTGGTCCCCATACATCTGTATGCACAAGCTCCAATTTCTCATCTTTCTTTTGCTTCCCATCCTTGAGAAAACTAACTCTCTTTTGTTTTCTATAGACACAACTTTCACAGAAATCCATATTAACACATTTTAGACCTGGTAAAATATTATTTGAATGAAGTACTTTCATAACTTTTGCACTCATATGCCCAAGTCTATTATGCCACAGTGTTGATTTAGAGTCCACAGCAACTGTATGATCTTTTTCCTGCTGAACTGCAACAATTGTTCCTGAAGATTGACTCTTTTATATAACAATTAAAGTAGAAGGAACAGTATGTCCTGTACAAAGATATAAGGTGCCTACTTTCACACCTTTTGCTACTACTAAGGCACCCTTTGTGACCTTCCACTTTTTATCACTAAATGTAACAACACAACCTTCATCATCTAGTTGCCCTGCTGAAATTAAATTTTTGCTTAACTTTGGAACATGCCTTACCTCATGTAGTAGCCAATAATTCCCATTTTGCAACTTAATTCGACATTCTTCCCCTTCCAACAACTGACAGGTTCGCTATCTCCTTAAATAAACCGTACTCAAAACTCCTTGACATAATCAAGAAAAAATAACTTCTATGGGTAGCATGAAATGAAGCCCCTAAATCTAATACCCAAGAATCATCAGCATTATTAAGGGAAAGAATCAAAGCATCCTCGTCAGATTTATTACTTACCACATTTGCCTCTTTGCTTCCTTCCTTGTTGTCTCCATCTTTATTTTTCTGAGACCAGCAATCTTTCTTCAAATGACTTGGCTTACCACAGTACCAGCAATCCCTCTTGTCTCTAGATTGGGACCTTTTGTCCTTTTTTGATTTTCCTCGTGATTCTCAATGATTTCTAGAATTGCTTCCTCCGCCTCGCCAGATTCAAACACCTACCGATGTGGATGCTCCACCCGAAAGCCTTATGAATTTCCTTGCTCAAAATAACACCAACAACATCATCAAACTTCAATGTATTCGAACCGTAAAACAAAATTGCTAACACTTTAGCAAGCTATTCCGTGCTTTTCTCGCAAAGAACACGTAATCAAAGAGCCCCTAACTTCTTCGGAAGAAAAGTTTACTTTTACGTGAGGTTAATTGACTGGTGACTGTATTAAACTCATTCAAATGATCGTAAGAATCTAATCTACCTTTCTACCATTTTCATATTAAAATAAACGCTTCATAAGAAATACCTTATTTCGTTTTAAGGATTTTCATATAACTTCGCCAGTGGTTTCCATCAACTCTTGAGTTGTCTTTGCCGTTGTAATATTGAATGCCACCGACAGCTGTGCATGTATCTATCACCGCTACAGCCTTCTATCCAAGATCTCTCCCAAATTCTCATCCGGACATTGTCAGCAGTTTCTTGGCTTTCCCTTCCAATGGCCGCCATAAATCTTTCGATAGAGATAGTCCTCCATCTCGCAGATCCCCCTCCATAACCGATAGTTCTGCACCTTGCGAACTTTCAACCTTTCTTACCCTCATATGCCATTGTTCCCACTCAATCGTGGAGACTCCCACCACGGTGACCTTCCTGGCCGCAGACGATAATCGAACACAACTCACTCGATACCACACTTGTTAGTTAGAGATGGCATATATCTAATAATAAATGCGCATTTAAATAATAAATGTGAGAAACTAAAAACATACAATATAAATCATAACACAGAGAATTTAACGTGGTTCACCCAATTTGGGCTACATCCACCAAACCACAGCCATCCAATACTTTTATTATCCAGTGCAAAACCTATTACAATCTTGCGAATAATTGTGTTTTTCATCATACTGTAACTCCCATCCCAACCCCTTTTAACAAGCTTTTAGAAGCTTCCAGAATTAGGGTTTTACAAAGTCGATTTTCTTTTTCTTTCAGAGATTTTTCCTTTTTCGCTGACGACAAGAAAAAAAATGGCATAAAAAATTTTCTCGGGGGCTGCACCCTCAAACCCCTGCCCGGGGCCTGACCCGGCCCTGGACCCCGGCGAGGACAGGGGGTCGGGGTGTACAGTATACCATGGGTTATACAATATAGCATGATCAGTTGCCATATACCAACACATGCCACTACGATGACTTACAGATCCGGAAAGTGCTCCTCCTAGAGGGAGGCCACGAGGAAAAGGTGCTAGGGGCAAGGGACAGGGCGGCTAGGATGGCCATGATGGACGGGTTCTAGGGGATCCTCTAGTGGGACAACAGCCTCCTCAGTAGCCTCCAATAGTGCAACAGCCGCCAGTACCACCACCACCACCACCAGATCCATGAGGTGCACAAATACAACAATTGCAACAACAAGTGCAAGCTTTAATGAGTGAGCGGGACCAAGCCCGCTAGCAGGTTTTGGTTGTGACTACTGAGTGAGACTAGGCTCGGTAGCAGGTGGTTGCGGTGACAGCCGAGAGAGATGCGACGCTGCAGAGAGTACAAGTTGTTACCAAGGAGAGAGATCAAGAGGTGGTTAGGCAGCAACAGATCAAGGTTATGGTAGTAGCCACACATGGTCAAATCATTTTAATGCAGTTGTATAGAGAGGTTGTCACAGAGGCTACATATTATAGGCAACACTATCACAAGGATGTTCTAGCAGCTCTTCGTCGACCAATTTTTTTGCAACACAGTGATGTGCGTCCCCGTGTAGAGGATTAGCCTGAGCAGCAGGCTGGAGATGATAGCAGCCACAAGGGCTGGCTTTTTTATGTACAAACACTTTTTGGTTTTTCCCCATTCTTTATACTGATATACATTCATGGGCTCATGTTTTATAGCCTCATGGATATTGTACTTATCATCAATGTACATACGTTGATCCAAATTTTGTACCATGACACATTTTTTGACATATATAAGATACAGATATGGATGATTTATACTATTATGTGTTGACTTTATTTCATGTATGGATGATGTATGGATGCGTATATATGATCATGTATGGATGCATTTTATTTTATGTCTATGTGATATGCGATGATCATGATATGGATGGATGCAATGTTATATTCTTTTTCATTATCTTTTCACAATATGATATGGATGAATGATTATGATATGCAGATGTTATGGATGCAAATGACGTTGATGCATTTTTTTGTATATTTTGTATGCATGTTTTGATGATGTTGTATGTATGTGAATGTATGGATGTAAATTCTTATGATATGCAATGATTTAAGATGCTTAGAATAACAAATCTATATTATTTATCACAACTCAAATGATTATGAAAAATGTATGATGTGATATGCAATTGATTTATGCTATGATTATGAGATGTGTGATTATGCTAGTGGATGCTATGATTATGAGATGCATGTATCCTTATGGTTTGTGGATGCAAGGTGGATGCATTGATGATGTTTTTGTTGATTGTCATGATACCAAGTTAGCATAGAGAGAAGATAGAAAAATAAAGATGAACGACCATTGTTGGTGATGATTGCTTCAAAAGATCTAACAAGTCCATGTTCCATCGAGACTTTATTAGAGATGGTAACAAGACAATGCAAAATGTAAGATGGGTGCTCACACTTTGGTATTGGGATTTTTCGTCATTCCTTATTGTTTGATCTAACACAGAGATACGATGCATCGAGGTATTGATAACCAAGACGACGTTGTATCTAGTGTAATGGACTTTGACTCGACAAATAGATACGATAGTTCTTTTTCACACCTTGACATACAAAAATGTCATTGGAATGCAAGTTAGAAGCTTAGAACATATTGGACCAAAGCATACACAATAGTCAACAACATACCCCAAACGACCTTCCTACACACAACTAAGCAAGTATGCACCAAGATTATTTTACAAGAGTATCCACAAGCACAACAAATGAAAAATAATGATCGATGCCCCATTCCTTTCTCTCTAAATTATTTTGTTAGACATCATCGAGAGGTTCTCAGAATGGGTCATTAAGATAAATCATAAGAAAAGATCAAAGACAACCAGTCAATATTATCTATAGCTCCTACCTAGTTTAAGTTTAGCTTAAAGTGATATCTAATACTGATGTCCATCACAAGAATGATACATCCTAGGACATGTTGATCAGAGGGTTGTTTGATGTTGGGATAATGATGCTAAGATGAGTTGTCATAAACTTCACTAACGCATTTACCTATTATTTAGATTTTAGATTTTGACTTTTGGTTCGCACTTTACAACTTGTTGTGTTTGCTTTCCACTTGTTTTGCCAAAGGGTGAAGGTGATAATTATTTATTATGGGTGAAAGTTTATTGCAAGTGAAAGCGAGATGGGATAGATGGGTTTTGGATTTTCTGGAATATTTCAATGTTTTTGGTATTTTTGAAAATATTGAGGTTGTTTTTGGTCTTTTTGAATGTGTATGTGGATGTTTAGGATTTTTTGATTTTTTGAGGTTGTTTAGGGTTTTCTAAATATTCGAGGCTTTTTAGGTCTTTTGAATATTTTCTATTGTTTTTGTGTTTTCCATTTTTTGAATGTTCTTGTGTTTTCTAAATATTTGAATTTTTTGCATTTTCTAAGAGTTTTCGAGTTTCGACCAAGAACCTAACCTAAAGACCTATCCTAGGGGCCTCAAGGGCTGATCATAGATTAGCCTTGCCTACGTTATACATGCAGAGACCATGCAGTTCGACTAACTCAACCAATTTACAAGACAAATATATGAACATACGAGAGACGACAATTAATTACAAGTTGCTAAAGGATTAACCTAGGGTGTCTCGGGGGCACATCAATGATGGCCTTGCCTACATTCAAGCTCAGAGACAATGTAGTTCAACAAGAGGACATTGTTTTTGGATTTCGATGTTCGACCTTTTTAGGAATTTTGATATTTTTTGGATGTTTTGGATTTTTCCTTTACAATTTTCTTAATGTTTTTGGATTTTTGTTGTAGAAGATTTTGCAAATGTTTTTGGATTTTTTGGATAATATTTTATGAATGTTTTTGGTGTTTTCTGATAATATGTCCCATGACCTCAAGATATACAAGAACTCAATTGTGACGCATAACAAAATTCCCCCAATGTGATATGTTAGCCTACTTTGATAAAGGTAGGACAAACTGACCTTTGGAATATGCCAAGTAGTGCTAAAGAGTTTGTGATACCTTATAGTGACAAGCCATGATAAGGACATGGATAAGGGATGAAAGGTGATGCAAAGAATGATAGGCCAAAAGAGTCAAATAATAGATGAAGATGCTTTATTTACGCAAGGTGCCTGTTTGCTAGGGTTTCACCAAGGTACTTGCCCAAAGCGCCACCGAAGTGGTTTTCACTAGAGGAATAATTTTTTCTTTTTTTACCTTTTTAAATCATTTTTCTCTTCTGTTTTTTTTTATTTTGATCATTTTTTTTGTATTTTCTTATTTACACCCTTCATGTTTAGGCATAAAACTTTTTGAGATGCAAGTTGTTGATTGGCTCCTGCAAGGGTTCACCTTAGGGGTTGAAAGTTGGTATGCTCCTAATTCGTAGCTTGTTGTGATGACAAAGGGACCCAACTAGTTAGGATCAAATTTTCCTTTGTTGTCTTGATCTGGAAGGTTCTTCTAATTTTGCTTTAAGACAAGATCGCCTGCTTGGAATGACCGACATTTGATTCTCTTGTTATAGCTCTATTTCAGTCGGTTTTGATACACTTGCAAGTGATTAAGGGCATCAAGATGACATTCATCTAGGAATTCTAGCTCATTCAATCGAGACACTTTGTACTCTTCCTTAGTTATCAGATTCTTTAGTGAGACTCGCAATGATGGGATCTCAACCTCAATAGGTAAGATGGATTTTGATCCATAGACCAGGGAGAAAGGGGTTGCAACTGTCGGTGTGCAGATACTGGTTCAATAAGCCCAAAGAGTGGGATTTAGTTGTAGATGCCAGTCACAACTAGCTTCATTAATTGTTTTCTTTAGGACTTTCAAGATAGTTTTGTTCATTGCTTTTGCTTGGCCATTGCCTTGGGGATAATACGGGGTAGAGAATCGGTGTTGGATATTGAATCTTTGGCACAACTCTTTCACATCCTGATTCTTGAATGGGGTTTCATTGTCAGAGATGAGGGTTTGTGGTACACCATAATAGAAAATTAGGTAATTTAGGATAAACTTGGCTATCTGCTTCCCCGGTATGTAGGTCATAGGGATGGATTCAACCCACTTAGTAAAGTACTCAATGGCAGTTATGATAAACTTATGGCCATTGGATGAGGTTGGAGTGATTTTGCCTATGAGGTCAAGTCCCCACTGAGAAAAAGGCTATGGTGTGATCATTTGTTGCAATTCTTGAGTCGGAGCATGAATCAGATCCCCATGTTGTTGACACTGGATGCATTTCTGCACATACTAATGAGCTTCTTTTTCCATGGTTGGCCAATAATACCCCATCCTCAATAGTTTCTTAGCTAAGGTCATATCACTATTATGGGACCCACATATGCCATCATGTACTTTTGTTAAGGAAATTAAGGCTTCCTCTTGGTTAAGACATCGTAGTAATGTCCCTTCGATGCTTCAACAGTAAAGAGTATCGCTTATGATCATGAATCAGGATGTCTTTTTAACAAAGGTCCTTTTAAGGTTCGAGGTGATGTCTGATGGAAGGGTTCCTCTATTAAGATAAGCAAAGATTTCATGGTACCACAGGGATCCAGGACCAACAATGACACACACAAATTCAAATTTAGGTATTTTGAAAGTTGTTACGAGAAGCTGCTCTACCAAGAATTCACATTGAAGGACGTTGTTCAACATGTCTAGTAGTGATCCAATTGTTGGCATGGCGTATGCTGCTTTATTCGTCGTGCAAGGAATCTACTCAAAATTTATGTCTATAAAAAGATCTTTGAGATTTTCCAACATCTTCTTATAACGAGTGAGCTTGTCATCTTTAGTCTAATATTCATCATTGACTTGGTTGATAACCAATTGTGAGTCTCCATAGACTTTCATCTCTTGTATCTACCACTATACTGCTATCCTGAGACCTGTGATCAAGGCTTCATACTCAACAATGTTATTGGTACATGGGAATGATAGCCTATAAGATTTGGGATGCAATCACCTTGGGAGTGATAAAAAAAATGTCTGCTCCTTATCCATGTTGGGTGAACGATCCATCAAAGTACATCTTCCACTGAGTTGTGAGATTAATAAGGAACACTGATTCATCAAGAAACTCAGATATTAAAGGGTTCTCAACATACATGGGTGCTTCTTCTAGTTGATTTGTGATCACTTGTCCTTTGATTACCTTGCACTCACTCCATGTCAAACTTTGTCAAGATCATTACCCATTTAGCCATTCGTCCTGTGAGGGTTGCTTTGGATAACATATATTTGAATGGATCAATCTTTGCGATGAGCTTGATTTGGTGTGACAACATGTAATGCCTAAAATTTTGTGAAGCAAAAACTACCACTAGACATGCTTTCTCAATGGGTGAATAGTTCATCTCATAGCCTACCAAGGTTCTGTTGATGTAGTATATAGCTCTTTCTTTTATGTTCTCATCATGTTGTGATAAAAGAGCTCCTAGTGTTGCTGGTGTTGCTGAGATGTACAGGATCAATAGTTTGTTCGATATCAGCGTCATGAGCACTGAAGGTGTTAATAGATAATCCTTGATTGCTTGAAAGCTTTATCACATTTGTCATCACATTTGTAGGTTATCCCTTTATGAAGAATATATGAAAAGGGATGAATCTTATCTGATAGCTAGGATATGAACCTTCTAATGGACTGCAACCTTCCTTGTTTTCCTCTCATTTGTTTCAATGTTTGTGGCAGGTCCATGTCTAGGATGGATTTTACGTTTGTTGGATCAATTTCTATCCCTCTTTCTAAAATGATGAAGCCAAGAAGTTTCCCCAATGTGACCTTGAACACACTTTTTTGGATTCAGTCCTACCTTGTATTCTTCAAGCCTGAAAAAGATAGGTCTTAGGACTTGTATGTGCTCATTTCTCTTCTATAATTTTTCCAAAATATCGTCCACATAATCTTCAATTGTTTTGTGGATCATATCGTAAAAGATGAGGGTCATTGCTCTTTAATAGGTAGCTCCTGCATTCTTCAACCCAAATGGCATCATATTCCAACAGTAGGTTCCCCATGGACAAGTAAAGGAAATTTTATGTTGATCCTCTTTGGCGATTATGATTTGATTATAGCCTAAAAAGCCATCCATGAGCAACAACATTTCATGCCCAGTTGTTAAATCCATAATGAGATTGATGTTGGGAAGAGGGAAATCATCCTTTAGACATGCCCTATTCAGATCTCTAAAATTAGTGCATATTCTAATGCCCCCAGTGGGTTTTGAGACTGGTACTAGGTTTGAAACCCACTTAGGATAATCTATCAGTTTGATGAATCCAATGTCAAGAATCTTTTGTAGTTCTAGTTTAACCAAGAGTGCTATATGAGGGTGCATCTTCCTTAATTTTTGCTTGACTGGTTTGGCGTCAGGATAAACTGCTAAGCGATGTACAACCACTTTTGGATCAAGCCCTAGCATATCTGTGTATGACCATGCAAATTTAGCTCCTCTCTCTTTAAGGAATGTTGCAAGGTTCTTCTATTCTTCATCCAACAAGGATTCAACATAAAAGGTGATCTGAGGTGCCTCTTTTGTTCCCACATTGACTGGAGTAGCCTTTTTTGCTAATACTGCTAACTTTTCTAGATGCATGGCACTAAGGGGGAGATTGAATCCTTCATCCTTGGGCACCTTAGAGATCTTTTCACCATCAAATGCATCCTTTTTTTTTAACCTTTTTAGGACCAAAGAGTGCCACTAAGTGGTTTTCACTCAAGGATCTACATGTTAATTACATTTCTTTTATTTTGTGACTAAAGGATTCAATCGTCTCCCCATAGTATGCCCCTATATCGAGCTCTATGTTGAAGCCTGCTTTGTGATCTGCCCATAATAATTTGTCTTAGAGTCCCGTGAATTATAAGATCACTTCATCATTTTCAAACAAATCTAAAACTGGTGGTCCTTGTTGGTCTATGTCAATGAGTTGTAGATATACTAGGCGTAGTTCAGTTGGTTGGTTATTTGAGATAAAGGATGCTATGGATATCATGAAGAGGGTGTTGTTCTCAAATAGGTCAACAAAATCAAGGGGAAAGCCATCTAAAGTAGTATCACACAATGTAGGTGACCAAGAGGAAGCCTCAACTTGTTTAGCAATAATACCTTTGCTAATAAGTGTGACCTTGCTAGTAGTACAACCTAAGCCAAGATTTTTTAGTCATTTCTCAGGAACGATGGGTTATAGTAAACCATTGTCATTCTGACCTAGCTTCTCATTCTTGTTATATCCCCAATTCTACATTAGATGTAGACCTTTTTTTTCATCTTCCATGGGAAGAATAGGAATAGATCATTCATCTTGATAGAGGAGTTGAGAGATGTCTTGCTCATTGACGTCTTCTTGATTCAGGTCTCCCCACTTGGTGAAGGTACTAGCTGCCATCTTGATTGTTTCTGGTTCTTTGGTGCTAGATGTTGGTTTCCCATGAGTCTAAGGAGAAATAGGTAACTCTCCTAGGACAAAGGTGTCTTTCAATATTTTGTAGCTTCCACAACTGTCATCTTGAATTACTGCTTTAACATTGGGTATGTTTTTCACAATAGGTACATTTGATGTTGAGGTAGAGGCTATAGATGATGGGTTAATAAATGAGCTTGATGGTGTAGCTCCTTCATCATTTTTGGGTATTTGAGGGATCTTATAAAACTTGGCCTCAAGGATTTTGCAGTAGTAGAAAGGCTCAGGATCTCCATGGATAGTGATTTCTCTACCCTCAAAAGGAAACTTCACACATTGATGATAGGTTGAGGCTACAGCTTTCAAAGCATGGATCCAAGGTCGACCAAGTAGTATGTTATATGGAAGGTCAAGATCAAGTACTTGGAATGTATTTTCTACAATAATAGGTCCCACTTGGATTGGAAGTGAAATGATTCCTTGTGATACCCATTCTTGGTCATCATATGCTCTGATGGTGATACTCTTTGTCTTCTCAATAGTATCTTATGAATAACCTAGATGCTTGATCAACTGCAAGGTACAAATGTTCAGACTAGCACCTCCATCTATCAAGACTCTTTTGACCTTGTTTTATGAATGAAAACCTCAAGGTGTAAAGCATGGTTATGAGATGGTTGTGATGGTAAATATTGTTTGGAGAAGGTGAGAAGATGGATGGTGATATGCCCTACCATAGCTTGAAATTGATCGGTATCAATGTCTTAGGAACGAATGACTCAAACAAGGATTTTTCTAGCATTTCCTTATGTGCAGGAGATAATCTCAAGAGTTCCAAGATTGATATCTAAGCGGGGGTCTATTTAAGCTGATCTATAAGATTGTACTTGCTAGGATTAGCTATGGGAAAAGGAGGTTGTGTCCTGGATTGAGCTGGGGAAACTCCTTGAACGATTATTTTTCCACATCATGTGGTGAGTCCACATTTTGTACTAGCTCCTTTGATTGTGACAACAATGATAACACTATCATAGGAGGCAACTACATTGGAATAAGTGTGTTGAACATTGGTGTAATCCTTAGCTTTTCCATTGTTGGTTGCTTTGTTATGATCAGGCATAGGAGTCTTGTATATCTTGAGATCTTGGTTTCCAGTTGGTACCTCAACATATGTGGTGTCGTTCTCTATGAGATCTTGGATGATATTCTTGAGTCTCATGCAATTTTTTGTTTATGTCCTTTGATTTTATGAGTCACAGAGATCACGCTCATTGTACTAGGATGGCTTTTCTTGCGGTTCTTGGTAGTTTTCAAAATTAGGAAGTGTTATCAAATTTCACTCTACCATTTTCTTCATGATTGTCTCGATCGGTTCTGATAACTGTGTGTACTTGCATTTGGGATAGTTGTTCCTACTACTAGTTTGCCTTGGTTGCATGTTGGTGTTATTGATCTGATTTTTCCTGAGGTGGTACCATTTGTTGCACATTTGGTTGGATGTTAGCATCTTGATTATTATTGGGTCTAGGAGCACTTAGTATGACCTTAGCGTCTACCACATTGTTGTTTGTTACGTTTTTGTTCTTATCCCATACATGAGATTTCTTATTTGAATTGGTTGAAGGATGGTTGTCTTTGTACGATCGAGTATTTTCTTGTGAGATTGGGGCTCTTTCAATGTGAAGGGCTCTTGGAACAAGATCGCCATATGATGTGATGCATTGCATTTTCAAGTGGAATGATAGATTTGGATCAAGGTTGGCTATAATGATTCCCACTTGTTGTTCATCAGGAAGAGGACACTTGCTTTTACAAGCTCTTTGTCTCCATCGTTGTAAGAAATTAGCGAAGGTTTCTCCTGGATTTTGTTTGAGAGTGTACAACTCTTCTAGACTAACGCCCATGTCAAGATTGAAGGAGAAGTGATTGATGAATTTGTCAGTGATTTCTTGAAAAAATTTGATACCATGAGGCAAATGAGAAAACCAATCCATAGTAGTACCTGTTAAACTTCGAGGGAAGAGGCACATTAGATATGAATCGTTGTAAGCCACTTCCATGCACATGATGTTAAATTCTTTGATATGGTCAACAAGACTTCCTCTTCTTTTGTATTTGTAAAACTTGGGGATTTTAAAACCAAGAGGGAATGATACCATTGCTATATTTTGATCAAATGGGTAAGGACACAGGTTATGTGTATGAGGTTTCTTTGTCTTGCCCATGTGAAGGTCCTGCATTTCTTGTGAAAGTGCTTTCAATTGTGATCCTAGATCGTCTTGTGGATTGGGTGGAGGAAAATATTGTGGGATGAAAGATGAATTATATGGAGTGTATGAAGGTATGAGATTTTGTGAAAGTGACAGCGTCTCAAATGCATTGATCGATTGATGTTCCTATAAAATAGGAACCTTTGTTGTTGTTGTTGTTGGGCACATCGCTGGGCTAATAAGGCTCATATTGAGCTTCAGTTGTTGCTGTGCCACTGGTATTTAGTTGCCAAATTGTTGCCGTTGCAATCAATAAAACGTCAAGGTGCCGCACGGCTTGTTATTCTACTAAACTACCTGTTGAGCTTTGTTAAGCAATGGCCAACCGCTATTGTTGTTATGCTACCGTTGCTGCCGGAGCCGATGTTGTTGTTGTGCTATACGCTTTGTTGAGTTTGATGATGTTGTTGTGCTAAGGCTACTTGTTGTGCTTGTTGTTGTTGTTGTGCTAAAGTTGCTTGTTGTTGTTGCTATACGACTTGTTGATAAGTTTGTTGGGCTTGTTGTAAAGCTAAGGTATGTGCTTGCAATGTGGGATTAGGTGGTTTTTGAGACATCTGTGAAGGAATAGGGGCATTGATGTTTTGAGTGGATAGAAGATTGCTGGTGAAAGGTGGAGGATTCCCTTGGTTTAACATTCCTTGCAATATGGTAGAATGAGGTGGACAAATGTATGTTTAAGGTCTTGATTGATTTGGCATAGAAAAGGGAGTTGTTGGAAAAGATGATGTTAAATTTTGCAATGGAAATGACACACTAGGACCTTGAGTCCACTAATTGAAAAGATTTCCTTGTCCTATGTTTTGAGGATTGCCTTGTGCAAAAGATGTAAACAAAGGGTTCGTGATCAAGGTACTCCCAAGATTGATAGAATTTGTAACCAAGGGATTGCTTCGAGGTGGATTGATAGGGGATGATGTGGTAATGGTAGATGTAGTGGATGAACCCATTAGAAGCTTGGATAAAGATGCCCCTATTTGCATTGAGGGTTGATTCCGTGATATGGTATTGACATTCCCTAGTGTGTTGTTTTGGATTTTATGGTCTATACTGCTTTGTGTGATGGTAGGAATACTTGTGGTACTCATGGGTGTGGTTGAAGAAGGGTTTCCCCGAAATGTCGAAGTGATGGTGGAATAGTGAAGTTCAAGTGGAGTGTGTAGTTATTTTGGATCTTCTCGAATGGGAGGAGCACCAAAGGTAGGTGTCTAAATGGTGATGGGAGGTGGAGGATTAGTTTCAAGAGTACCCACAAGTGTACTACTTTCAAATGGTAAGGTGTGACCAAAATATTTAGCAAGGTTGGTTGCAAGAATAGGTATTTACATTTGACTTAGCCCTTGTGATGGAGTTGTGAAATCTTGTGTTAAACTTTGTGCTACAAATGTTGGGGAGATAGGAGCTACACTTTCAAAATGTTGATGTTCTAAAATTTCTTCTCTAATGAGCTCAAATGGGTTATTCATGATGTTTTCAATTTCGTATGGTCCTAAAGGAGATGATGGTTGTTGTGATGGTGTAACATGACTTTTAGGATCAAATTCTAAAGGATTTGGATCACTCAAGGTAAATGGAGCTTTTTATTTCTCTATGATTCTCTTGTGTTGTGATCTTGTCTTTATCATAAATTTGGTGTTAGCTATGGGAGAGTTGTGTTGAGTTTTGTAATGTTTGAACTCTCTAGTTGACTCAAACCTAGGTAAAAGGGACACTCTAAGTATTTTGGGAGCAATGATAATAATGTGGGATGAAAAGATGGATGATGTGGGAAGTGATCTTTGCAAGCGTTTTGGGACTACACTTTTGACTCGAGTTTGATGTTTTGATGTTGGAATAAAGGATGATAATGAACATAGAAATCCTTATGGTAGACTTGTGACCTTCAAGATAAGCTAGTTTGAAGATGATAACTATCTTAACTAAGTGCATGGAAAAGGATACATTTCACATACAAAGTAGCTAAGGTAGCAAGTTAGTTTGATGTTTAAGTCCCAAAGTGTTCGCGTATTTTGAAATTTTGCAAAGATAGATGAGGTAAAGGATGAAATTTTGATGAAGGGGTGAGTGAAATGTTGAACCCAATGTTGACCTAAAGTGAACCTTTTGTTTTGATAAGACCAAGGTAGTGAGAATGATGCTAGACCTTTAAAATGTTCAAATCATAGAAAATGAGAGGACAGATGGGAATGTTCAAACTTGTTCGGGCTCTCCTAGCTCGGGCATAAAAATTTCTTAACAAAGTGTAATGGTTGTGGTAAAATATGGATGCCCACTTTTGTCTATACTTTGTTCTACGATTCCTACATTTGAAATAGAGTGCTTGGTGATTTTCCCCTACATATTTTGACTGTTTGATGAATCATTTAGAGGAGTTGGGTATCATGAAAAAGACCAAGATTTTGACTCCAAAAGAATGCAAACAGTTCTGGACTATACCTTGAAGCGTGTCTATAAAATTTTGCTACCAATTTGTTTTTGTTTTTGCGAACTGCTCAAAGGCGTTTCTTAAGAGCTTTTGGAGTGAGATGCCTAAGTCTAAAATGAGGACCTGTAGACTTTGGCTTAGGAATCTTGATTTTTTGTGAGATCATGTGGAAACAGTTTAAGTTTATGGAAGAAAGGGAGATATTTATTGCCATGCGGGTGGTGGTAATATGGGCCTTCTAGCCTCA
Organism: Sequoia sempervirens; assembly: GCA_007258455.2. Lineage (NCBI taxonomy): Eukaryota > Viridiplantae > Streptophyta > Pinopsida > Cupressales > Cupressaceae > Sequoia > Sequoia sempervirens. The sequence goes on along the minus strand of VDFB02096402.1, from coordinate 2,430 downwards.
ATATCAGTGTGTTCCTCTTCTTCATCTAGAATGGTTGTTGTGTTTCTCCATTGTGTGTTTGTTTCCTTGTTTTCAAAAGTGAAGGTTCTCAAGCTGCTAATGAGATCTATTTGTTCACTATTTATGATTTCAAAGATTGGTTGAATTATAGCACCTGGAAAATCAGGTTATTCAACAGGAGCAATCAGTCTCCAAATAGTCATGTGGGGTTCATTTTTCAATTTATTTTTTCTTATGTGAATCGATTTTACCACAAACACTTGTCTTTGATTATGTTTCCAAATTGGATGTTTATGTCAAAAACATCATAACTTTCACAATGTCCATTTCATGAAAATCATGAGATTAAAGCCGTAATTTCCTATGTTGTCTTTGGTAAATACGGGTTTGAGATTAATGCCAAAATATTTAGAAATCGCTAAGGATAAATCCTTTGGACAAGCAGTAATATCAAGGCTAACTCAAGAAGTCCATATTTGAGCCAAAGTGTTTGAAATTTGGATAGTGAATGTTTGTTTTTGGATCATTTGAAATCAAGAAAAGTGTTAAACTAACTCACAAGCATTACAACCCTAGGAGAGAAATGGCTATATTTGTTGTATTCCCACTTGGATTCTCCTTCCAACTTTGTTTCATTTAAAAGTGGATGATTAGAAGCTTCTAATCACACTTAGCTCCACTCATTAACTCCCACTTCTATGGGTTATCCAAGTTTTCGAAGTTCTCATGAATCTCCCATGACAAACTTTCATTCTACTAAGAACCGAATATGTGGGATGGTTTGAGGTCCCAATTCCTGACATCAACAAATATTAGGGATTTTTGGCTTCTACACAAAGGTTCATAATAAGGGCATCCATTTTAGGGCCAGTGCAATGATAACATCCTTGTGAGAGGTCTCCCAACCCTTAGAATAAGGGATTTATGCATCATAAAGATAATAGGGGAGAGCTATCATGTATTGCTTCCCATTGCTTACAATTTTCATTGAAACCACAAATTTATATACGGGCTTTGAAGAGACGGTTTGCCTCGCTATTGCTTCTGGGCTCAACCCCTAGGGGCGAGTACTTTTCCACCACAACCCTCAAAGCACAATGAGGTTATTATCTTCAGAAGTTTGATCATCTTTTTCTTGTACGACAAATGAGCAAATCAATACGCCACGCCATCAACCGTGAATGTTCACTTTCACCAAACTCTGGTATTTATGCGACTTGCAAAGTGTTAGAGAATGTTTTTGTTTCTCAAGATCGCCAAATGGTGTGAGAGAATTGCATACACATTCACTAGCAAAGTTGAAAGCCATAAAACAAAACAAATAGTTGTCAATTTTATCCTTCAAAGCAATAATGAGTTAATTTTATGCACCAATTGAAAGATGAGTTTGCCTAGTTAAATTTTAAGCCCAATTGAAATATGTGATGTGAGGGTTCAATTTTATCCGACTTTGAACTTTCATTTTAAACCCAATTGAAAACTAGTGCATTGCCTAAAATTGAAAGTAAAAAAGCATGAAATTGGGTTATAATTGCCCCAAAGCATTGAACGCTTGTTACAATTATAGTCTAATGTTAAGATAGAAGAGAAGTTTTTCAATTTCTCTCCATGCCTTTAAACCTTGCAAAACCTTGTTAGTCTAACAGTGAAAACACAGTCAGACATCCATTAGTGATAAGATAATCCAAAGAAATTAAGTCACATGTTGAAAAAACTAACACAAAGTTTCTTACCCTAGTTGAGCGTCGATGAACACAATAGCATCACAATTTGTGATTTGGGTGTTGCTCTGGTGAAAATGGGCATCACTCTGCAGCAAGACCAGTGAGCACAATTGCGTCATTGTTTTGATGGGCATCGTTAACGAATGCGTCGCTATTTGAAATTTGAAAGCACCCGCCCAGCAACCTACACTGCCATTTTAACCCTACTACATCTTTAAAATGTTCACATGACCATTGAGCATTTCCAAACAAGCCGCAATCAATCAAACACAACGCCTTTCAAACGCTTCAAGCGACCGCGCGTGATGCTATTCAAATAGTGTCGTTGTTTGTGGTTTGAGCGTCACTAGAACCTGCAAAACAACATGAACATGGATTTAAAGCTAAAAAACAACTAAATGATTGGTTTTCCCTCCTTCTAGTGCTAGAGTGTTGATTTGAAAATACTGACATGGGTTGAATTACACTTGATCCATGAAGAATCGAGGCATAATGGACCCAACAATACTTGAATCTCAACAAGATCGATCAAACAAGATTAAAACTAAACATTTCATCAAAACCTAACATACTAAATTATGAAAGCTATAAGAACATTTATTCTAATCCATTCAAAATTTATCTTGTTGCAGAATTGGTGTCATGTTGATGTGGAATGACGACCCTTTCCCAATCCCATGATTAGTGAGCTTATTTTAGTCAACTC
>VDFB02096401.1:0-26750 GCA_007258455.2 Sequoia sempervirens | reverse complement strand
CCTTTGAAGCTTTAAGTACTTGCATCAACCTCCTAACCTCCTTGTCCAAGATTGCCTACAATGCTTGTTGTTACTAGATTTTCACTTATAGCTCAATCAGGTAGAGCTTATTGATTTAAATTGATAGAAGAAAAGGTACATTTTAATCTTTCCTATATTACATTCAAGTGCATAAATAAAATAATCCAAAATATTACATTTACAAATTACTGCATTCATACAAGTGCATGTGATATAAGAAGGATTTACACAAATCTTTTTTGAACAAGGAGGTAATCTTTATTGAATGTCAAAATGTACATTTTCTCACACAAGCCGTGAGATTGACTTTACTTATTCAATGAAAATTGAAAAAAGCATATACATGAATAAGTAAATGAAAGAAAATGTGGATATCAGGAGAGAAACCAGTCATTTCCTAAGGACGATTGGTTCAAGGTGTGATATCTTGCTTTGCTGCTGATCTGAGCTACTTTTTTCCTTCCTAGATTCATGTTGCTCCTAGTTCCTACATCTGGAAATAGCAATGGTGTTAGAGCAATGTTGTAAGCAATGAAATGTTTCTAACCTTACATGAACAAACACCTATGCATGTATAAATTGATCTCTAAATGCATTAAACAAGCATGCAAACCTTGGATGTCCTAGAGAACAATGAAGTCATCAAACAAATCCAAAATATGCATTTATTTTTTATACTTTTTTGCTTCATGTGAAGGTTTAGGAAAAGTAATGTTATTATTTTAATTCGTCTGATTTGAGCATGTGGGGTTAAATGTGGCTCCCACAAGGGTTGAGACTAGCATGTTTCTCCCCTTGGTTCATTGTAAAGGGGTAGGAGTGTAAAATCTTTCATGTCTATCTTTTTTGAGTAAATCTCCATCACCTATGATAGTGAGTTAATAGATATCACTATTGTAAATGAAAAGTATTCACTCTATGAAAGGTCACAAAGGTAATAGACTACACACAAACAATGATATACAAAAAGATTATTACTCATCATTAAGTCATGAGCATGTTGATTTGGAGTTTCATTATGACAACACATAATAAAAATTGTCCTAAGTTTGACTTATATAAAGAATGCAAATGGAGCATATGGTGGTCATACTAATGTTTGACAATAATAATCTCTGTCAAGGGTTAAGTAGTTCCTATTTTGAGTGAAATGTTTTCTTTCAAAAGATAATTACCTATGTGAAACACTTAAAAAACTCTTATGGTCATCATTTCATCAAGAACCATAAATTTGAAGGAAAAATATTCATTAAGACAACATACAAGACTAATGGATAGTCACAAGGTGATAGTCTCCAAACTGTCATAGCATGAAGAACTATAAATTACAATGATATCTTGATGATATTATGAGCCCTTGAATGAATCATCACTGTTCACAGGGAAGAGTGTAGATTTATGCATTTTTTCATGATATGGCAATGTAGTAGGTGACACCATGGAAACACAAAGTGGTTTGTTAGACACATAAAGCCCACGAGGGAAAATATGAACAATGGAAGTATTAATAAGGAATGATAACTACTCAAAAGCATGATAACAATGATTTTAAAAGGAGGTCGCAATTTGCATAGGATCTAGGCAATCATATGACATGTTATGATTAAATAGAAGGAGCTATGAAATTCATAGTAAGGGGATAGTCCTAAATTTTTTTATGGTAAATTCAGGGACAACAACTTGCAAGATTTAGTATTTCAAGTCAAAACAATCATATAAGATGAAATTATAGTCCATAGCAAGGTGTTGTTTATTGCAACCGAAGATTCATTGAGCAGTTTATTAGATGGTTTTATTTGTTCTAGTGTTGGTGATCTTATGGAAGAGTTGTCTCGTTTAGCCTTCTTCTCCACTAGTGTTTAGGAAATCACAGACAGTGATAAGAGATTAAAGACTAAGAAATTTTTGGAATAGAAATATAATGTATCTTTTGAAAGTGGGTAAAGCAAATAAGATGATAGTCTAACCCTTTTAAGGTCTAGAGATTGAATCATTTAATTTTTAAGGTAACTGTTGATGCCAAAAATTGACAAGATAACAGAGTCTTATGGGAAACTCAATTTAAGGGGGACCTTTTGTGCTAAACTGAGTAACCTTCAAAATTTTAGAGAAGCCGACTTCTTCTATAATGGGGTTTGGAAAGGGAAAAGGAAGTGAATATAATAAAATGAAGTTTAACCTAAGGCGATGTGACAATATTTAATGGTGGGCATGATAAGTCATAGATTTAAGGGCCTGAATGGTGTTAGTGTGTTCCAAAAAATCAGAGACTTAAGATTATAGTAACAAAAATTCATTCATTGACATAAAATAACATTGCATACATTCCTACTGCCAAGAAGAGTCCTTAGACATGATCTAGGTAAGAAAATTTGCATCCAACATATATAGAAGTTCTCAAATGAAGTGTCAAGACAATAAAAGCATAGTTCAGAGTTTGATCAAATAGCATAAGAAACAAAAAGGCTGAACAATTGGAACATTCTGAGAGTTTTTACAATTAAATAAAATAGTAACAAAGGCCTGGCATCTTTTTCTAAAACCAGTGTGCTTTTCCAAAATTTGAACCCTTTTCTCATCATAGAGAAAAGTATATATAGCATGAAAAACTTCCCACCACCTCGGAAAGCGGTAAAAGAAAAGATCTTGCGATCCCTAGCAATGATGCTTGAATTAGAATATTCCCAAGGCCATTACAACAAGAATAATCAAGAACCAAGCATTTGAACATTCCAGGCTCAGGTGCATCTTCTGCAATGATGGCAGTGGTCCCAGCTAGGTCAGATCAGACAAGTGTCATCCCTTTGTGTGAATGATTATGACAAGAAGCAACTAATAGCATTATTTGGTGAATCTAGTTCATCTCCATATGAGATCCAGCGGCTGAGCGCGTGGTAGCCTTTAAGCTACCCACATGAACCTTCTCCTTAAGCTCTGAGAGGATTTGTGTTAATGCAACACATGTCGAATGAGCTGAGTACTTTATCACAACGGAGGCGTTTATGACTAGACACAAAAGATGCGTGGCAGCATTTAAGCTATCGCTGATTTGCTATTTCATCTACATTGCTAAAAGTTTGCGAACATTCAATACCTAGCAATGCGGTGGTCGATGGCATGCAAATGATTACTTTTGGCAATATCGAGTTTCGACTCGAAATAGCGAACCAAAATTTCTCTGGTTTTGCATACCAAAGTGCCATTTCATTAGGCTAATGGAGTCAAAGATTGGAAAGAGCCACCTGAAAATGCGACCATTCATCCTCGGACGGCTTCACTATGTTGCACAAATTCTCTTGTGCTCCACTTAGATCAATAGTTTCTTTGTGAGGCTGCACATTGGGTAAACCGGCCCCTGCTGTATATGAAATAGTAGTTGTGAGAGCGGATGAATGACTCCCTCAATGTCAGTCATCGTGGGAGGATGGTTGAACTCCTTGAAAGCCTCCGGGTCGTTTTCCTTCTCTTCTATTTTTTTTGCAATCTACTCAGTCGTGGCAATAGAGCCATCCTCGAGGAACAGGGACGACAATCCCATCTTACCTAACTCAGAGAAAATTCCCTGTATGCTATCTAGTGTCTTACTTAGAATAGTCGCGGCTGCCTCAGTGCACTGAAAGGAAAAGTGGCAATGGATGAATTTGTTTGTTGTTTGAAGCGGTAGCATCCAGATCATCAATACTGCTCTGACGGACTCTCATTAGAGCCAAGGCATAGCTTGATGGCGAGATCTTTAGCTAGAAACCTTCTCCACCAAGATGAACCGTGGGAGCTGTCAAGCGTATCATAGGAGCCTCACAGCCTTGATGTGTTAGCAATGAATCAGAGGGTAGGCTATAGTGTCAAGCAAAAGGCTTTAATCCTTTCCCAGTGGGAAATGTACAATTCCTTAATCAACAGAATAATGTCTGGCTATGTAGAGGGAGGCAGGAGAGAGATTTTAAGAGAAGCAATCTCCACATCTTTTGAAATAATGGCCTTAGCCAATTATGCCTTTTTCTTTTTCTCGAATGCTAGCTATTCCGCAAAGCTGCTCATTTCTTTATTCCAATTCTTCTCCGCTCGGGAGTGATTTGCTAAGTGCTCGTCTAGAGAAGCCTTTGTCTCTCAGAGTTCTTCCTCTATTTGAGCTTTTAGGCCTTTAAATTTGATTTCATTCTCTTGTATTCTTTGCTCATATTAATTTTGTTGGTGTTCCAATGCTTCATCCTTCTGTGCCATTCCCTAACTATACTCAAGGCAGAGATGCTCCAGTTCTTCATCTTTCAGTTGCAAATTTTGCTCTACCTCCTAGTTCTTAGTTTGTAACTCTTTTATTATGCTAGGGTCAGCAACTTGATTCTTCACAATTTCACCTTGAAGTATGTTCCTCTCATCCTCTACTACCAGCGCCCTTTCAGTCATGTGGGCAATATCCACCTCTAAGGATTTCTCTTTCCTCTTCAGAAAACTAACCCTTTCTCTTGCTGCTTTAAGCTACTCATCCTTCTTCTTTAGCTGGTGACCAGTTTTAAGGAAATCAGAAGTGACTACCCATTGTGTTTCCTCCATGATTTCAACCTTATCTTGCTGTCGGGCTACCTTCATGTCGAGTTCTACAACATATATCTCAGTCTTCTGGTTGCATTTCTCCCTGAGGCTTGCTTACCCGCGGGTACATGGTTGGGAACTTCAATTCTTTCTGGGCCTCATCATAAAGAGCTTGTACCTTTGGCTCAGCAGAAACACTATCTTTTTCCCCATACTTTCTCATTCTATTTGCACGTGCCTCTTTTCCATAATATATTTGTACTAAGAATTCAGCTAGTGAGGAAACTAGTCCACCTGGGAAAGGAGCACCAGAAGGTAGAGCATAGGGATAGGTAACCTTCATAGGCGTGGGCATTTGTTTCTTCTGGAGAGTGATAGTTTTGGGGAGAAATGGGGCATGTTCCATAGTTTGGTTTGAGAACCAATAGTAGGGCTAGTCATTTGTAATGATTGAATTGAAGAATTAGCCGTAAGGCTGATTGGCTGGGATGGTGGAGGAGTTGTCAACAGGGTATCAGTCTATTGCGATGGAAGAGGATCTGCAATAATAGTGGAAATAGGAAGAAAACTCATAGGGGGAAAGCCTTCTGAAACTAAGGGAAGGAAAGTGTGAGCAGAAATGGTGTGTGTAAGGATCCACGGAGGAGTAATTACGAATGGGGTGGTTTGCAAAAACTGGGCGAAGCCTATTGAATATGTTAGACTAAAAGTAGAAGGCAGAGGGCTAGTACCTATGGTAGGGATTGCCAGTGAGGTAGGGGCAGATACCAAAGAATGAGATGCAAGAGAAGAAGGAGCCAACTGTACCTGTTGACTGGTTGTTGGCGGCTCTAGAAACATCAACAACTCCCCCGCAACCTCCAGTTCCTGGCTAGCTGCGAGTACTCTTCCTCCAGCGGGTTCTTACAAACCCTCTCTGATAATACTCTTTGTGCACTGTCATTTCATAGGTGGAGTCTCTCTAGCTTCAACAGTCATCTTCATTTTCTGTAGTGATAACTTGGCTGGTTTAGTAGCCCAAGTGAGTGTATGCGAGTGCCTTGGTATATTAAAGCGCACATTCGTGGCCACATAGGAAGGCTATCTGAGGCATTTTTCTCTCGGCACAGACGAGGCCAATGTCACCGCTTCCTCCTTCTGCTCCTCAGATTCCTTCTTTTCTTCACTCCTATTAATACTAGAGCTCGGGCTGGGGTGGCCCTCCTTCCACCACTTATCAAATTCCTGGTCATCCTTTAGTTTGTTGTAAGAAGCATCCAATTGTGAAATTTATTGGCGATACTTCCAAAAAGCCGCTATTTTTTCCTCACTCCATTCCTCATATTTCTTCAACCTGTTGTACATGCCGCGCTCCATGAGGAAATTATCCTGAGCCACTTCCATAGCAAAGTAGAACTTGTGCAATGGACCTCTAGTGTCTTGCGTAAGGATACACACCAATTCAACAAAAATTTCATCTTTGTCCACCCACGGGTTATGCCACTTCTCCCAGTATGGATGGGAAACATGGGTAACTCTCATGTGTGGCTCCGAAAAGTCATCGAAAGGTTTGTATTCCCACTTATCATTTACCAGTACCATCCTTAGATAAGCTAGCTTGTCCTCTAACAACTGGTCCGATTGTTTCTTTATCAGAGTTACCGATTTGAAATTCTTCAGACAAGAGAAGAATCCTTTCCTCTTGACCTTTTCACTGCTACAGAAGGTAAAATCAATGATACACACCTATCGAAACATTTCCAGTGTGAGCACTCTATCTGTGACACAGGCTAGAAGCAGGAAAGGTTTTCCAGTAAAGCCCCGCATCTAGAGGATTGTAAAATCCTTTCCTAAGAACCAGTCACAAGTAGGGGTGAAACTTTGCATAAATATGGTCTGCTCCTTATCTAGCCGGATTATATCACCCTTTCTGATTAAATAATGCAAGACTAGAGCTATGAAATAGTCTGAAAACGCATAATAATCATATGATGCAGAAAGAAAAGGTGTCCACGTGGAAACTAACTTCATTTTATTTTTCTCATCAAAAATTGATAACGAAAAATACCGGGTGAAGAAATCCGGGTTCTAATGCAGAAACACATGGAATAGGAAAGAAAGAAACCTAAATTTTTTCTCTGCCTAGTAATTCTCAATTTTTCATATCATTTCTTCTACCATAAACTCAACAAAATCATACCAGAAGAGATCATATTGCTTGTGAAATTAGAATGCCGGTCTCAGTTGAAAGGTCTCCACCTTCTCATCAGAGTCTCGACTGCATACAAAGGCTACCATGGACATGACATCCTGGAGATCATCACGTAACGCACCGTGCGACAATGGAATACTTGGCAGTTTAGCGGCTGGGATGCCTTTCCTACTAGTCTCTTCCAACACTGAGTTCTTTCTCATCTTCTTCCATATTTTCTCTCCTTTGCTAGGGTGAAAGGGCTCGATATTCTCTTTTTTCTTACTTGGGTCTGGGATGCATAACATGTGTCAAATGGCTTGTGGAGTGACGCGCACCCTTAAGTTGCGACCTTCAATGTAGTGGGTATCAGGGTTATAACATTGGATAGCAGCATCAACTACCTCCGGGCAATAGTGCACCAGTGGGACCATGTATTGAGGGAGACCACTATACCAAACTATCTTTTCCATAGATTGGTCTACCTTTGGTGCCATCAACCTTGCACAGGCTGCCTCTCTTAGGGACTTATGGCCTTTAGTGAGTCGTGGATCGTAGATATTATCCCACTTCTCTTCAACCCTTTTCTGGTTTCTGCAATCCTTGGGCCTATTCAGCTCTTCTGTATAGGCCCTTTTTGGCCTGTTGGGTATACTAGGCATAGCATATGCCACATCCTCATAGACATATACCTCCTCTGAAGAACATATAGTTTTAAACAACTCCTGGCTAATTTCTTCTTGCATTGGCTGAGATGAAGTCTCTGAAATTTTTCCTTTCTTCGAAGATCTCTGCAAGTTCTTGGCTCTACAATTCTCCTCAATTCTGGATACACAAGAGAATAACAACTTTGCACTTTTCTTTTGGAGTTTGTGAAAATACTTTGAAGTATTAAGCCTTTTCATGCAATATTTGGCAATCTTTCCTCAAAGTGGTAGGCGAAAGCATGCCTTTTGCATTTAATTCGGCATGTACCGTTAATTTTGCAATTCATGCAAAATGAACTGCTTGCCATTTTGAGGCGGCCAGAGTTCATTATTGTGTTTGGAAACCTTGTGATATGCTATGATCCCCTTGGAACTTGAGCCGACAATTTTCTTTCTAACCTTGCATTAGTATGCGCTAGCAATTAATATCCCGGTCAGAATGATTATGCCAAGCAAATGATCACGGCCTGAAAAGATATGAATATTGCTTTGGGCTTTGATAAACGCTTGTGAGATGACACAATAGCCTATGAACATACATCTTACTATCAATGAGCACCACCTTTTTAAAGCTAATTAATTAGCTCCTATTAATCTAGCACACATTTATCCGTACTCTCGCAAATGCAACTGGCCCAAAAATGTGAGCAAACATAGACACGCATTTCAAGCTAGCAACTAGCTTATTATCACATTTTCTCAAAACGGATTAGCATGTGTCTTGTCATTTTTTCTATAAATAGGTCAGTAAGTAGTGAGGGAAACATACTTAGCATTCGAGTAGTGATAGGTCAGTAGCAGAGTTTTAAGCAAGCCTTCTCATAGGTTAGGTGATAGATAAATTTTGACATAGCTCAAAAGCATAGGAATAGTGTTAGAACTATGGAAACTCCACTTCATTTAACCTCATATAAGTTGTAGACGACATTCCTAGGGGAGGTTTCTACTAGGAGGCTGAAACAGATGACCAAGAATAAGCATACTTTGGTCTTGATAGCCATAAAGTGGGTTTTAGGCAAAGACTATATAGAGTATGAGGAAAAGTATTGGGTGAACACCGACATATGCTCCCACTTCGTAGTGTCCATGTGCTAGAGATCAATGTCCCCCGGCCGCTTATCTTGAAACTTGTTAAAGAAATTTTCCCCAAAAGATGCACAGATGGTCTCGATGAGGTTGTTGCTCATTTGCCTATGGAGTAGATGCGTAGATGGAGTCAACGACACAGTAATGAAAAAACTTTATCGAGGAAGAAGTTGTCGTTTGAGCATCATTTTTCTTCGTAGTTCGACCTCTGGACTCGTGACCAGCACCAGCGGAGGGTTACTTGGGCTTTACATTTCTATTCCACTGGCTACAGCGTAATACCCTTCTCGGCGTAGATTGGTATCGCGATTCCGAGGAACCTAGTATTCCCCTCTGCCAATGGGCGGTTGTGTTGAATGATGAAATGCGATCTTTATTTGAAGAACACATGGGGCCGAGGAAGAGTGGATGTTGTTGTTAATGTGTCAATTGCCACTAGCCATGCCTTTGGATGACAACCCCACTTTGCTCAAATGTTTCCACCGGTTTACTCCATTTCGTTGCTACCGGAATGCACGCCTATAGTTTTATATAAACTTTGAAAAAAAGGCTAACATATATATAATAGCTGGGATACTTATAAATCAACCACTTTTGTAATGTAAGAATATATGCTGAAGATATATATCTTTTTTAAAGAAAATCCAGTTCTCTTCTTCATTACCATTTTTTAGGTTTATGGGCTCACAACTTTCATTTTGCTATTTCTCAGCATAGATTGTGTTATGTGTAAAGCAATCCTAGTATTCCATCCACCAATAATAATGGAGTTAATTTAGCCAAAGCACAAACTAATTTAGACTAGCCAAAGAGCAAAATAAAATAAAAAGCACTATTCACATATGTACAAAAATAGAGCCGGTGCCTAATGGAGCGGCTTAAAGATGAATCCCATTGTGGGATTCCTAAAGGGTTCTTGTTCCATATTTTCTAAGCTCAAAAGCATTGTGTTCTTTGCCTTTGAATGATTTTAAAGGGACCCTCCCATAGGCTATCAAATTTACCATGCTGACCTAGCATAGCAGCCCTTTTATCATACTTTAGCACTAAGTCTCTTCATTTTAGACCTTGGTTAGAAGCCTTCTTGTCAAACCATCACTTGACTACCTGTTGATGGCTTGTCATAGCTATTAGGGAATTCTCCCCTTTTTCTTGTATTTTCAATAGTTCAGTGAGCTGAACCTCCATGGCTTCATTTTGTTCTATCTCAAGAGATTTCAACAACTGTATTGTCAGAATCTCCATGCAGATGGGTAACAACACCTCTTTCCCGTATACCAACTCATAAGGTGAAGTCTTAAGGATTTGCTTAGGAGTTATGCAGTTTGCCCAGAGCACTTTTTGGAGGTTTTTATGCCATTCCCTCTAGTTTTTCAAGCCAATCCTTTTAAGGAGTCAAACGAAGCTTTTGTTCGTTGACTCCGCTAGACCATTTCCCTGTGGATAATAGTTTGATGATGTTTTAAGGAATATGCCATTATTTAATGCAAAGTGACATACCTTCGCGCCTAGGAAAGCTCTGGCATTATCTGAAATGATAGTTTTTGGAGGGCCAAACCTTGTCACCAGTTCCTTGAGGAAATCTACAATCTCTGTTTTTGTTGTGCTTTTAAGGGGAATCACCTCCATCCACCTTGTGAAGTAATCCATGGCAGTCAGAATCCACTTGTGTCCAGTGCTAGAAACCAGGTTGATCATTCCGATGAAGTCGAGCCCCATTATTACCGTGGTTAGATGCACTATGGGTTTGAGGAAACGTGCGGAATTCTTCCTTAAATGGAGTAAGAAGCGGCATTTTTGCAAGCCTTCACCAAGAGTGGAGTCATTATTAAAAGTGTAGGCCAATAATAGCCAACAGCATGATTTTAATGGTGGTGGCTTTGGGATAAATTTCATACAACACTATTATGGAATAAATTAGAATTATCCTCTTTGCTTGCTTCAAAGTGACACATCATAGGAGAACACCATTGAAATTCCTTTTGAAAAGGACTCCCTCTATTAGTGTATATCCATAATTTTACAGCCGGTAATATCTCCTTTTTTGGGATGAGAGACCTGGCGGATACCTTCCAGTTTGCATGAACTTCATTCTATCAGTTAGCCAACTGCTTTCTGATTCCAATTCATTTATCAAGACGAGCTTCAGCTACTCCTCTGAGGTAGGTACCTCCTCGTCCTGTGCCATGTACTCACACAGTCCTCTCCCTTTAATAGTTTTAGTAGGCTTGACTTCAATGTCATATTCAAGGATCTTGGTGATCCAATTAGCTCTTTTCTAGATCTCCTTCCATGATATATTGCGCACACTAGAGATAATGCGACATATACAAAGCACCTGACTACGGGGAAATTAAGATGGAAAAACTTCTTAAGTCCCTTCACTATTGCAAAGGCTTGCCTTTCGATGAAATTATAATTTTCCCCATATTCCTTTAGGGTCTAGGAGTAGAACGCCATTGGATGTTCTCCTTTTCCTTCATCATCCTTTTGGGTTAGGACAGTAGCAATACTAGACTTGCTACTAAATGTATATATTATAAAATCCTTAGATTGACCTAGATTAACCAGTACCAGGCTATGGAAATAGCTTCCTTAACTTTTTCAAAGGAATTTCGAGCTTCAGTCATCCACTTGAATGCCTGATCCTTCTTTAGCATCAAGAATTGTCCGGCCTAATTATGCCCACAAAATCGAAAATAAACTTGCTGAAAAATTAAATTTCCATGAAACGCAAACCTTTCTTATTTACCGAGGAAGTTCTTTGATAGCCTATACATGTTTAGGGGTCAGACAAACCCTTCTTTAGACACAACATGACCCAGCATTACTTGGAACCCAGGAGAAATGCACACATTTCTTTGGGTTTAGGGAAACTCCGAACTCTTGGCATTTTTTAAAAACTAATTCTAAGTGATCAAAATGATCATCCTTAGATTTAGAGAACACAGTAAGATCATCTAAATAAATTAGAATAAACTTATTGATTAGTTCGCTGAATGTGATGTCCATCACCTACTGGAATGTTGCCCCTGCATTGGATAAACCAAAAGGAATTTTAGAATATGCAAATGTTCCCCACTTTGTGGTGAACATAGTCTTGTGCTGATCCTCTTTAACTCAAATCTGATTGTAGCCCGAGAAACCATCCAGTAGAGAAAACATTTCCAACCCTATGATTGTTTGTAGGATTGAATCCATTGAAGGCAGTGGATAGTGGTCCTTTAGGGATGCTTTGTTTAGGTCTCGAAAGTCTACACATAAATGGATATCTCCATTCTTCTCTCAGACCGATACCAGATTTGATACCCAAGCACTATGCTTGATTGGGAAGACAATGCGCGACTTAATGAGCTTAGTTAGCTCTTGCGCTATTAGGGCTTCAATTTTAGGGTTGACTGGCCTCTATTTTTGTTGGATTGGTTTTGCACCTTCTGTTGGCTCAATAGTGTGCTGAATGATGCCAGAATCATATCCCTCCAGATCATCATAGGACCAGGCCACTACTTTATATTTTTCACAGAAACTGATGAGCCTTTCCTTATCATGGTGCGGGACATTTTTTTTACTCAGAGATTCCTACCATCGGAGACCGAAATTTCCACATAATCACTTTTTTCTGCTATAAACTTTCACTTATCATTTTGGGTATCATCACAATCAAAAAAGCTTTCAAGAGTAACCAATCCTTTCATAAGTTTATTAGATTTGAGCTGCATAATTTTTCCTTCATAAGCCTCGACAATCTTTGGTTGAAGCTGATCAGCGAACCCCCCTAAGTGCTGAATGAACGAGGCGATGTGTTCATCACTTTCAAAGACATGCCAACTCTGATCATTATCGGGGATCACGGGTCGGACTAGTACCCGTACTGAATGCTCGTTATGTATAAGGTCAAAGACAGGATCAAAGTGAGCACCAATCACAGCCATGCAATCTACATTGCTATTTTGTCCTCGAGGATTGGTCTGGATGTTGAAAGCTTCAAAACCATCAATCAGGTCCTAGACTCGATGCAGATAGGATCTCATGTAGACATTCTTTGCCATGGAAATTCCCCAGACCTGGTTAACTACCAGTTCAGAATCTTCGAACAAAATTAATTACTTAATGCCCATTCATTCCACAAGGCTTAAGCCTTGGACTAATCCTTCATATTCAACCTCATTGTTTGAATAGGAAAAATGAAAGCGGAAAGACCTCAAATTTTTTTCATTTTGTGGGGATATTAGATATATTCCTACTCCAACACCCACTTTTCTTCTTGCTCCATCAAAGTATAGTGTCCATAGCTCATTTTCTTGGCTACCTTTGGATTCTTTGGTGACCCTCAGAAGCACCTGGTCTTCATCATAAATTACATATGTGCCCAATTTTGTAGCATGATAATTGCTGAAAGGATCATTTTCCATGTGTTCGCTCAATAGAGCATCTTCTTTATCATTCCGATCTCTGCTCACCTTCTCCTCCTCTAGCAATTCAATGCAATACATTTTTTTCTTGGTGATAGAGGTATGTGCGGCTTCAAAATTGATCAAGGATTCTTCCGCTACATGTTCAGAATGTAAAGCCTCTGATTCTATTTTCATCTTTGTGTTGTATTTGGTCCTAAGTATCAGATGTGACCAATCCAAGGACAGGTATCCACCCACCTTTGAAGTAAATTATCGGGATAGACAGAGACCAAACATAGGAGGAACATCTATGATCACCGTGTCTTTTAGGACTGTGATACTAGGACAAGCAAATAGAGTTAGAGGTAGCGCTTTTATGACACCTACGGTCTCAAATTTATTACCATCAAGCTGCATTACCCCTCTTTTCATAGACTTGTAACTGAGTCCCAAAGCCTCGGCTATTTTTTTAGGCATAACCATGGTACTAGCACCAGAATCAATCATAGCATTGTGTAATAACTTCTTTCCTATAATGAGAGTCAAGAAGAAGGGTTGAGGTTTCAACTTATTCCTGCTCTCAATAGGGGATTCCTTTGTATTGTTTGTAAGGACCTTAGCTGGTGGTATTTGATAAACAACCTCTTCACTAGCAAACGACTCTGTTGATGCTGGGTTGATCTCTTCCTGAAGCACCTTCTGTAATAGCATCTTTTGTTCCAGGATAGTTAGAATGTCCCACAGAGACACATTAGTGGATGATTTCTTCAATTGCTCTACCAAATTAAAAGGTGACAGAATCAGAGGTTTCTTCTCCTTGGTTCTTGCTATAATAATTTCCTTCCGTGGTTGAGAAGGTGAAGGGATGGTTGGAGTACTGGGAATCTGATCATAAATGCCTGTGTTGTGCACTGTCTAGAAGTGAAACAACTAACTCACCGATGAATCTCCTCTTTGAGCGTGTGTTATAATCAGACTGCACTTCCAGTGTTTTGGATATGAATGTGTCATTAGAAAACATCGTTTCTTCTTCCTCCATCCAGGAGAAGAGAGCATGATCGAGAGCAATATCAGATTCTTGTTCTAAAGACATTCCTTGCATTTGCGCGGTAAGGACCGCATTCTCCATTTGTGGTGAAATATATAATCTCCATGTTACATTGCCATGCCTTGGGTACAGCGTTGCTCTGCTGCAACACATTTATGGTTGCCTTGAGGATGGTTAAAGGGCATATCGCATCAGGGGAAGCACCATGGATTGATATCATTAATAAGGTTGTTCTGCCCTAAGGTTAATTCCCTATTCGAGCTTGGTGACGCGCTCGTCAGTGGAGTAGGCACTGACACCATTTGGTTTGCAGTCGGGGCTAGCAAATTAGTGTGAGGTGCACCTTGATATTGATTTTACTGATAAGAAGATTGCCTGCCTTGATAGTTTTGATATGCGGGCTTTGGAGGTGTTGATTGATTCCGCTTAAGAGTAGTTATATCATTTTCCATGGTTTGTAACATCTCCTTCAAGTCGCTCATTTCATCCTTGGAAGAACCTGATGTAGAAGCCACATTTTGTGGGCTTGCCGCATATGTGTACAATGACTGGGCAGTTGCGGGCGCACTAGTTGACGCGACCTCTTGCACGAAGATCGATATTTTAGGAAATATTGACATAATAGGTCGAGGAGGAAATTTTCTGCAATCTATTAAGTGATTCTCAGCTTTGATAATGATGCCATAAGCATCTGGTAGAGTAGCTCCTCCCAAAGACTTTATCATCACAAAAATATCAGAATTGATGGACTTTAGATAAAATATAAACACCAACTCAGGAGTCAGGCATATAGTAACAAGGATCCTCTACTAATTTATGTGAAATTGGGCATTAAAGTCCATCAGAGCCTCTTGGGGGGCTCGTTTTATGACAGATAGTTGATAATACAGTGAAGAGCGATCTTTGTCATTTGAGAACCTTTCATAGAACGGATCTCTGAGCTCATCCTAGGTGCGAATTGAATTAGGCATCAGTGTTCGGTACCAATCCAGTGCCTTGCCTTTAAAAGACACAGCGAGAAGCGTCAGGGCTACATTTTGTGTTGTAATACCATGTACTAGACATATGTCTGCCACATCCTGCAGATGCTTTTTTGGCATTCTTGAGCTGTCTTCGATAAATTTGGGGATAGCTTTCATAGCCGAAACTGGGATAGCGCCCCAAACAGTAGGTGCTACCGGGGCTACTAAAGGACTTCTGGCGTCCCATGCTACGTAGTTTTTGTTGGTGGCTGGACAACATGGTGAGAGGAAAGGGGACGGAATGGAACAGTTACCAGCTGATTTGCGACTTGGACTGTCCCTAGTGGAGGTACTAGTAAACTAGGGTTCCTGCAGTTTGGGATCTGGTGCGATGGCTTATACACCCTTCTAAAATGAAATTTCATTAAGCTTGTCCCCCAGCATGCAAAAGAACAAACTATTGACGCCAAAAATTGACAAGCTAACAGAGTCTTATGGGAAACTCAGTTTAAGGGGGACCTTTTGCACTAAACTGAGTAACCTCCAGATTTTTAGAGAAGCCGACTTCTTCTATAATGGGGTTTGGAAAGGGAAAAGGAAGTGGATATAATAAAAAAAAGTTTAACCTAAGGCGATGCACCAAGATTTAATGATGTGCATGATAAATCATAGATTTAAGGGCCTGAATGGTGTTAGAGTGTTCCAAAACATCAAAGACTTAAGATTATAGCATAGACAATTCATTCATTGATATAAAATAACATTGCATACATTCCTACTGCCAAGAAGAGTCCTTAGACATGATCTATGTAAGCCAATTTGCATCCAACATATATAGAAGTTCTCAAATGAAGTGTCAAGACAATAAAAATAGAGTTCAGAGTTTGATCAAATAACATAAGAAACAGAAAGGCTGAACAATTGGTACAGTCTGAGAGTTTTTGCAATTAAATAAAACAGTAACAAAGGCTTGGTGTCTTTTGCTAAAACCAACGTGTTTTTCCAAAATTTGGACCCTTTTCTCATCACAAAGAAAAGTATATATAGCATGAAAAACCTCCTACCCCCTCAGAGAGAGGTAATAGAAAAGATCTCGCGATCCCTAGCAATGATGCTTGAATCAGAATATTCTTAAGGCCGTTACAATAGGAATAATCAGGAACCAAGCATCCGATCATTCTAGGCTCAGGTGCATATTCTGCAATGATGGCGGTGGTCCCAGCTAGGCCCGATCAGACAAGTTTCATCCCTTTGTGTGAATGATTATGACAGGCAGCAACCAATAGCATTATTTGGTTAATCTGGTTCATCTCCCGCATATGAGATCCGCTAGTTAGGCATGTGGCAGCCTTTCCCTGCCCACATGAACCTTTCTCCCTTCATTGTAGAGGATTTGTGTTAATGCAACACGTGTCAAATGGGCTGAGTACTTTATCACAGCAGAGGGAACATTTATCAGCTAGGCACAAAAGACGCATGGCAGCATTTCACTGCCCATAATTTCTTTTTCATCTTTGTGTTGAAGGATTTGCAAAACTTCAACACCTAGCAAGTGCATACGACAGTCAACAACTGTGAGGCCTGCCAACACCTTTTAGGAATGAGGGCTTTGTGGCAGCATTTCATAGCCCGATGAGGCGTCAAGGAAACAAGAACCAAAAGTATCCCTCAGCTGCAACACGTGGAAGCACAACGGAGTTTCCCGGGTTCCAAAGGGAATGCTGATATTTGAAGTTGCAAAGAGTAGACACGTGGAGTGGTAGATCAAAACCTTGATAAAAGGCCGAGCAGACCTGATGATGTACAGGCCGATGCATAGAAAAATAAACCTGAAGGGAGTTGGTTAAATATTTATTAACACTAACTATTGCTTTGCAAATCAAGAAAATGTGCATACCTACTTGGTCTATAAAGACCCTCAAAGGAGAGTATAGGGCACAATGAGCATCATTACCCTATAGATGGAGTTTCACTATAGGTATAGGGTACCTAAGTCAACTTAAATTTATGGAGATTTTTAGTCACCAATAGAGACAAAATCTACAAAAATTGTAACAATGGAACCCACAGCCTACAGATAGTGAAAGGGTAGTGTTCATGAAGGAATTGAAAAATACATAGAGCTTTTTTGTTATGCCTGTACTATGCAATGGCATTGAGTCATTTAGAAAACCCATTCTTCTTTCACTGGGCATCATTATTCTGTGGAACAATTGATGAGTCAGCTTTTATTTCAACTAATCATCAAAAAGAGAGACGGCCACAGAGGGAGAATGCAGAATACAAACAAAGGCGAAGCCATACAGAGTGTTGTGAGGCTAAGCTGTGACCAATCTTTTCCAATAGAGACACAAATATATAGAAAATGTAATAATGAAACCTACGGTCTAGAAGTTCTATTTAAAATCTTCAAATTTTGCATAAGAGAAGCAACAAGCATAGAAAACGTACAGAGAAATTGAAATATCTTCATCATTTTCAACATGGGGAATCTCGACATAGCAATTTATTTGCAGATGATGAATGAAGAATGGTGCAAGCATCTTGTAGAGAGGGGCTTACCAAGTCCAACTCGCAAATCCATGAGGAATCCAACAAAACCTTCGACTCCAATTCTCAACCATGGTGGTAGGTAGAAGACTCTGGAAGCTCAAGTGTTGCAAATGAATATTTTTGTAAAATGGTTTGTGTCACTTTTGCTTTAAGGCTTAATAACCCTAGATTAAGTTGATAGGTAAGAGGTATTGTTTACCTTTTATTTTTATTTTCACAAATCAATTTAATACCTTCATTTCTTATTCATTCCCCTAGTAAACTTTAATGTGTCTTCTTTATGTATGTTGTGTATGTAGGTCTTTTAAGACTTATATTTGTTTTTAATATTCCCATTATTTTTGCATGAGGGATTCGATTGTAAAGCATTTTGATTTAAAGTGATATTTTTATAAATCACTTTAATCAAATTTTCTATTGTTAATACAAAAGATGTGGAATGCTTTGTAAATGATGAAGACAATTTACAATTGAGTCTTTATGCTTTGGAGAGCATATAGGGGATGTTTGTTTCGGTTGGAAAACATATTACAAACATATAGGGAGTTGTTTTTCCCTTTTTAAGGATTTTTAAAGCATCTTGGAGTTATTTGTGGAGTTTTAATGTTTGACTTGGCCAAAATTGACCTTTTCAAACACTTTGGAGCCTTTTTGAAGAAGATTTGCATGTTGGATTTTAGGGTTTATTGTTTCATCCGACCCATGGAGCTTCTAGGTCCTATTTTGGTGGATCTTAGTTGGGGATGCATATATTTCTTTTGTAACTCATTTTTGAGTTATTTCTGATTATGCAGATTGGAGACATTATGACTTTTACAGTCTTTAGCTACAATTTTGTCATATTTTGTAACTCATGTGATTTGGAATATAGTGAATTACCTTGCTCATTTCTGGTAATGAATTTCTCACCATCTTGTTCTTGCAGTTTAGTGTATGTCTTATGATTGATCAAGCTGTGGTAAACTTGTTTTAGTTTCGTTACAGTTTTGTCTCATGCCTTTGTTCCTATTCTGCAATTAGCATGTTCATTCAGGTTATTGATAGTGTCAGTTAAATGCAAACCACTTACTGTGTAGTTTTTCTTCCTTCTGTGAGTCATGATATTTGACCTGTTAGTAAAATATTTATGCATAAACAAGCTGTAACAGGTTGTGTGAACTCATTTTTTTCCAAATTAGAACCAAGTGTAGAATTATGAATTTCATTATCTCCATTTCAGTTAGTGTATCACTTCATTTTTATGTTTTTAGTTTTAGTCATTTTGAATTTATCCTACTCCCTTTTCTTTGAAAATTTTGTAGTTTAGGTGATATACAAACTAGGATCCAACCTTATTCTAAAGATTCACTTCAGTCCTTAGGTTCCCTACAACCTAGGAGTGTCCCTATGTTCCTCTGAAAAGCTAAGTTCTACAACTTAGCAAGGGTGCATTTATGAGAGATAAGAGTTTTGGCATGCCCGGTGGGACAGTGAGCTATTTCACAGTCCACTTTATATATTTTTTCTATTGTTGTGTGGTGTGTACAGTAGAAGTTTCAACCTTTAGGAGGTATTTTATTTATGCACCTAGCAACTCTGGAAAGGTTATTTTCTGGTTTCAAATAGACAAGTGTTGATATGTCCTATAACCCATCATGTTATCAAGATGTTGCTCCTACACCTCTTTGCTATCTACATCAGACCAAACCAATAACTGGTTTTACACAAAATACCTTAGCTATAGGAAGTTACCAGTATAGTTTGCACACTTGCCACCCACCCGCCCCTACATAGCCATCTTGTCAGCCTTATTCTAATAAGCTTCAAAATGATGAGCAAACTAAGATTTAAAATATAAAGAGCATATTGCTTGACTGCACCAAGAAGATGAATGAGATCGAGAAGCAACAAGAATGTGCTTTACAGCGGGAGGAGTTGGCTTTCAATGCTTATCTTTGTGAACAGGAGTTGCTGGCACAAAACAACAATATGAGGAGGAGCTCAAAAGTGGGGTGCTTGCAAAAGAATCCCAATCATCTTCTTACATTTCAGATCAGTTCCAGGAGGAAATGCTTCTAAGGTACGAAGTTCCAAGTTTCAGGCAAGGTGAATCCTCTAAATTTTCAAATCAGATTCCAAATTTGAGAAGTTTACCTATTTTTCAAAACCTTGAGCTTGAGATTCCATGGGAGCAGTCATCTCCAATTCTAGAAGAGCATCATAGCCCATACTTGCATGTTTATGAGCCTGTCATCAGCCACCTTTACAAAGGAGGACCTGTTGCTTATGATAGTAGATGGTTTGCTAAGGAAAATGAGGTATTGGGGAAATCTAAAGAGGAGAAAATTATAGCTGATGAGCCTTCCCTTCTTGAAAAGGAGGAGAAATCAGATCCGGTTCAAAAAGTTATTAATGAGCATGGTCAGCTTGGGCAGAATGTTGTGGAGCAATACAAATGTGTTGAACATCAAATTGTCTTTTTGATGTGTGATGAGCTGCCATGTTTTGTTGAACATGATGAAGGGATTTTGCTCATATCATCATTAGTAGTAGATCTAGAACATCTTGAGGTTTTCCAACAACCTGATGAGTTCTTGGTTCAGGAAGTTATCGATAAGCATGAACATGAAACGTTAACTCATGAAGATCTCCATATGGTAGAAATCAGTCCTTTATTGCAGAAAACTAATGAAGAACTTGAAGAGGATACATTTTGGGATGATTTAGAGACTTATTGTTTAGATTTGGATGTTCAGTCAACATCTTTTGTGGAAACAACTCAAAATCAGTAGAGGAAAAATGTGGAAAAAGTTACACTTCTTGAGACTTTTGAGTTAACTTCCTCCAACCAACAAGAGGAGACACTGACTGATTTGTTTTTTGAACTTCTTTGTTTTATTAATGAGGTTGAGGAAAGAATTCCTAAACAACCATTAATGAAAAATTCTGAACAACAAAAGGATAAATATCACAATGATAGGGTGATGTTCCATCATGAAGCAAATAGGGACGACCTAGTATTGAAAGGTGAAAAGGTTGGTACGTATGAGAATATCCATCAAGATGAGCACGATCAATAGAAGTGTGTTTTGAAAGGTATGAGTACTCCTTTAAATAATCAAGAAGAAAGTCATGAAGTTGATGTAGAACATGTTACGCATGAGGGAGCTAAGCATGAACTTGAAGAGGACATGTTCTCAAGTATAATAGAGGATTTTTTTTTACGACCTGATGATAAGCTACTTATTTCTAAATTTGTAAAGTGTGAGAATCATAACCAAAAGGATAGGGCAGTCAAAGTTTCATTTGAATCACATGAGGTAACACATGAGCTAACTCATTCCAATTATCATGAGGTTGTGGTTGTGGAAGCAGCTGATCGAAGTGAACACAACGAGTTTGGCTTGAAGGTTTTTCTTTTACGAGGATTCCCAATTAGGCATTTAGTTAGAATGGAGGCCAACAAAGAAATTTTGGTCATGCTTGCACCTAGATATGAAGATACAGTTAATGATGAAGTTGAAGATGCACTTCTAGCTAAGAAAGAGCAATTTAAACTCACTCATTCACTTTTGAACAATAGTACATATGATCAATTTGAGGAGGTGAGTGAATTTGTTTATATCTTTCAAGAATTGGTACATCATCTTTTTGCACAATTGTATGTGCTCCATCTGTTCTTAGTTGCTCAAGAATATGTTAAACATTGTAAATTGAAAAGGAGGGGCAACTATTTTCATCAGCCTATCAATGGTTTTGTTTGAGTATGTACCATGTTTTCTTAGTTTGGAGTAGGTTAGAATAGGCTTAGATGCGAGTTTATTTCGCTAAGTGATTTTCAAGCATAGCTAGATAGTTTCCCTTCTGCATTTTTGCTTTTGAATAAGTGCCAGGGTGTCATTCATACAATCAAATATGGGTTACAAAGGTTAAGTGTCTGTTACATAAGTTATGAGGCTAGTTTTTGAGTGAATCTATGCCAAAGGATAGGTCTAGGCATCTGGTTAGGATGTTTAGCAAGAAAACATGCAGCAGATGTCACCAAAAATGTTACCATATTTTCACTTATATCTTAATCAAGTAGAGCTTATTGCTTTAAATTGATAGAAGAAAAGGTACATTTTAATCTTTCCTATATTACATTCAAGTGCATAAATGAAATAATCCAAAAGATTACATTTACAAATTACTGCATTCATACAAGTGCATGTGATATAAGAAGGATTTACACAAATCTTTTCTGAACAAGGAGGTAATCTTTATTTAATGTAAAAATGTACATTGTCTCACACAAGCCGTGAGACTAACTCTACTTATTCAATGAAAATTTAAAAAAGCATATACATGAATAAGTAAATGAAAGAAAATGTGCATATAAGGAGAGAAACCAATCATTTCCTGAGAATGACTGGTTCAGGGTGTGATATCTTGCTTTGTTGCTAGTCCGAGTTGCTTTTGTCCTTCCTAGCTTCATGTTGCTCCTAGTTCCTACATCTGGCAATAGCAATGGTGTTAGAGCAGTGCTCTAAGTAATGAAAGGTTTCAAACCTTACATGAAAAAACACCTATGCATGTATAAACTAATCTCCAAATGCATTAAACAAGCATGCAAACATTGGATGTCCTAGAGAACAATGAAGTCATCAAACACATCCAAAATATATGTTTACTTTTCTGACTTTTTTGCTTCATGTACAGATATAGGAAAAACAATCTTACTGTTTTATCAAATTTCAGCATGTGGGGTTAAATGTGGCTCCCACAAGGGTTGATCCTAGCATTTTTTTCCCATTTTGGTTCATTGTAAAGGGGTAGGAGTGAAAAATATTTCATTTCTATATTTTTTGAGTAAATCTCCATCACCTATAATAGTGAGTTAATAGATCTCACTATTATAAATGAAAAGTATTCACTCTATGAAAGCTCACAAATATAATAGAATACACAAAGGAAACAATATACAAAAAGATTATCAGTCATCATTAAGTCATGAGCATGTTGATTCAAAGTTTCATTATGACAACACATAATAACAATTGTCCTAAGTTTGACTTATATAAAGAATGCAAAGGGAGCATATGGTGGTCATACTAATGTTTGACAATAATTATCTCTGTCAAGGGTTATGTAGTTCCTATTATGAGTGAAATTTTTTCTTTCAAAATATAATTACCTATGTGAAACACTTAACAAATTATTATGGTCATCATTTCATCAAGAACCATAGATTTGAAGGAAAAATATTCATTAAGACAACATACAAGACTAATGGATAGTCACAAGGTGATAGTCTCCAGACTGTCATAGCATGAAGAATTATAAATTGCAATGAGATATTGATGATATTATGAGCCCTTGAATGAATCATCACTTTTCACGGGGAAGAGTGTAGATTTATGCATTTTGTCATGATATGGAAATGTAGTAGGTGACAACATGGAAACACAGGGTGGTTTGTTAGACACATAAAGTACACAAGGGAAAATATGAACAATGGTAGTATTAATAAGGAATGATAACTACTCAAAAGCATGATAACAATGATTTCAAAAGGAGGTCACAATTTGCATAGGATTTGGGCAGTCATATGACATGTTATGATTAAATAGGAGCTATGATAGTCATAGTAAGGTGATAGTCCTAAAAATTTTTATGGTAAATTTAGGGATAAAAACTTGCAAGATTTAGTATGTCAAGTCAAAACAATCATATAAGATGAAGTTACAGTCCATAGCAAGATGTCGTTTATTGGAACTGAAGATTCATTGAGCAGTTTATTAGATGGTTTATTTTTTCTAGTGCTGGTGATCTTATGGAAGAGTTGTCTCATTTAGACTTCTTCTCCATTGGTGTTTAGGATATCACAGATAGTGATAAGAGATTAAAGACTAAGCAGTTTATGGAATAGGAATATAATGTATCTTTTGATAGTGGGTAAAGCAAATAAGATGATAGTCTAACCCTTTGAAGGCCTGGAGATTGAAACATTTAATTTTTAAGCTAACTATTGATTTTCACATCAAGAACATGTGCAAACTTACTTGGTCTATAAAGAACCTCAAAGGAGAGTATAGGGAACAATGAGCATCATTACCTTGCAGATGAAGTTTCACTGTAGGTACAGGGTATGTAAGTCAACTTAAATTTATGGATATTTGTAGTCACCAATAGAGACAAAATCTATAGAAAATGTAATAATGGAACCCATGGCTTGCAGATAGTGAAAGGGTAGTGTTCATGAAGGAATTGAAAAATACATAGAGCTTTTGTGTTATGCACGTACTGTGCAATGGCCTTGAATCATTTAGCAAACCCATTCTTCTTTCACTAGGCAACATTATTATGTGGAATAGTTGACAAGTTATCTTTTATTTCAACTAATCATCAAAAAGAGAGTAGACCATAGAGGGAGAATGCAAAATAAAAACAAAGTCCAAGCCATACAGAGTGTTGTGAGGCTAAGCTATGACCAATATTTTCCAATAGAGACAAAAATCTATAGAAAATGTAATAATGAAACCTGCGGTCTAGAATTTTTGTTTAAAATCTTCAGATTTTGCATAAGAGAAGAAACAAGCATAGAAAATGTACAGAAAAATTGAAATATCTTCATCATTTTCAACATGGGGAATCTCGACATAGAAATTTATTTGCATATGATTACTAAAGAATGGTGCAAGCATCCTACAGAGAGGGGCTTACCTAGTCCATCTCGCAAATCCATGAGGAATCCAACAAAACCTTCGACTCCAATTCTCAACCATGGCGGTAGGTAGAAGACTCTAGAAGCTCAAGTGTTGCAAATGAATATTTTTGTAAAATGGTTTGTGTCACTTTTTCTTTAGGGTTTCATAACCCTAGCTTAAGTTGATAGGTTAGAGGTATTTTTTACCTTTTATTTTTACTTTCACAAATCAATTTAATACCTTCATTTCTTATTCATTCCCCTAGTAAACTTTAATGTGTCTTCTTCATGTATGCTGTGTATGTAGGTCTTGTAAGACTTTTTTTTTGTTTTCAATATTACCATTATTTTTGCATAAGGGATTTGATTGTAAATCATTTTGATTTAAAGTGATATTGTTATAAATCACTTTAATCAAATTTTCTATTGTTAATGCAAAAGATGTAGAATTCTTTGTAAATGATGAAGACGGTTTACAGTTGAGTATTTATGCTTTGGAGAGCATATAGGGGATGTTTTTTTCGGTTGGAAAAAATATTGCAAACATATAGGGAGTTTTTTTCCATTTTAAGGCTTTTTAAAGAATCTTGGAGTGATTTGGTGAGTTTTAATGTTTAACTTGTCCAAAATTGACCTTTTCAAACACTTTGGAGCCTTTTTGCATGTTGGATTTTAGGGTTTATTGTTTCATCTGACCCATGGATCTTCTAGGTCCTATTTTGGTGGATCTTAGTTGGGGATGCATATAATTCTTTTGTAACTCTTTTTTGAGCTAGTTCTGATTATGCAGATTGGAGACATTGTGACTTTTACAGTCTTTTTCTATAGTTTTGTCATATTTTGTAACTCATGAGATTTGGAATAAAGTGAATTACCTTGCTTATTTTTGTTAATTAATTTCTCACCATCTTGTTCTTGTAGTTTAGTGTATGTCTTATGATTGATTAAGTTATTTGGTAAACTTGTTTTAGTTTCATTACAGTTTTGTCTCATGCCTTTATTCCTATTCTTCAATTAGCATGTTCATTTAGGTTACTAATAGTGTTAGTTAAATACAAACCCCTTACTTACTACAAAGTTTTTCTTCCTTCTGTGATTCATGATATTTGACCTTTCAATAAAATATTTATGCATAAACATGCTGCAACAGGTTGTGTGAACTCATTTTTTGCCAAATTAGAACCAAGTGTAGAATTTTGAATTTCATTATCTCCATTTTAGTTAGTGTATCACTTAATTTTTATGCTTTCAATTTTAGTCATTTTTAATTTATCCTTCTCCTTTTTCCTTGAAAATTTGGTAGTTTAGGTGATATACAAACTAGGAGCCAGCCTTATTTCGAAGATTCACTCTAGTCCTTATGTTCCCCACAACCTAGGAGTGTTTCCATGTTCCTCCAGAAGGTTAAGTTCTTGAAATTAGCAAGGGTGCATTTGTTCAAGATAACACTTGGCTTAGAGGAACGGTTTCCAATGCACACCTCTAGAACAACTAACTTGTGAGAGTTTTTTCTCCTTGACCTCATCCCAGATCACCATATCTAGATTGACTCTCTTATGCAATTCTATTCTCTATAGCTGAAGAGGTCTTCCAAGGACTTTAACACCTGGCCTTGCAACACTGCAACCCACTTAGCTAACACCTTCACTTCTTCTTAGTGAGTTACTCTAGTTCCACGAGACATAGGACTTCATTTTGTTGAGCACAAAACTGCCTCTTGATCCCTACCTTAATACAATGATTGCAA
The DNA here is from genome assembly GCA_007258455.2 of Sequoia sempervirens. Classification (NCBI taxonomy): domain Eukaryota; kingdom Viridiplantae; phylum Streptophyta; class Pinopsida; order Cupressales; family Cupressaceae; genus Sequoia; species Sequoia sempervirens. The sequence goes on along the minus strand of VDFB02096401.1, from coordinate 868 downwards.
AGAAATTCTTTTGAAGTGACCTCCCCTCCATTTACTAATCTTTATAGCCTTAAATCCTCTTCCTGGATATGATCTCAACTCATGCCTGGAGTTTAACTCCCTCTGAATGACATGAGTGTAATCGAGGGATGAATCCATATCCATAGGAGCCTCTTGCTCCTCACTGACTAATCTCCAAGAATCGTCACCTCAAATAATGAGGTCTTCAATATATCTTCAAATAATCCAAAATCCTTTTGCTCCTCGATCCATCTTCAAAAACCTATTTTGTTGTTGGGAATTTAATTTCTTGATAACTTCCTAGAACATTTCTATGATAGGATGGTACTCGATATCAGGCATAAATTTTGACAACTTCAAGGGTAGCGTAACCCATTCATAAGGTGGTGGAAAAAAACACAACTTCCTCCCATAATAGGACATCAACTGCTCTCAACTGAAGCGGTTACTTATACCATACTGAAACTATGAAGAAAATAATGCAACAGATGCAAATCTGTAGAATCTTCTAAAACTATATATTTTGATTCTTGATAAACACAAATGTTGTGTTATTATTTCAGGTGACAAAATAATATCCAGCTACATTTATGGTTTCTGGGAAGTATAAGTCTTTGACAATAGGAATATAGTGTTCTTCCATAACGAACTATATCCATGATTCCCTTTGTTCCTTACTACATACATCATAATTCCATTGTATTTTCTCTGACAATCATCAACTAGAACTCCCTTAAATAATCTCAACTCCCTTAAAAGAATATCAACATTTTAAGACTATAATAATAGACTGCAAATTTCTTCCACGTCACCATGCTCAACTAGCCCCATAAACATCACAAACATTCAACACTAATTTTATTTCAAT
>VDFB02096400.1:0-16573 GCA_007258455.2 Sequoia sempervirens | reverse complement strand
ATGGAATTAACCTTTTGAGGATGACAGTGATTAAATTGAGGTCTCCTTTTACCATGAAAAGACTGAATATTCTTTCTTTGGCCTATCATTATGATTTTTAAGTTTCCTCACTTGAGTTAAATATAATAGTCAAGTATTTATACCAAAGATGATAGAGAAAATAATCATGAAAAGGAGAATATGATGGTGATCAATGACAAGGCAGTGGCACATTTGACAGTCGAAAGAGTAGAGGAATGCATAGTGAACATCATGGTACAACTTATGATATAAATTAAGCCACATGGTTGATGTGCTTTGAATCCTTGCATCTAAAGGAAATTTTCTTAACATAAATAATGCTAGGGAATTTCAATGTTGCCATTGTAGTTGGCATTAAAGTTGGTACCTGCAACATTGAAAATTATCCTTATATAAGAATTCCCTCCATCTTGTTGATTGGCTTGTAACACTCTTGATAGTGGCTGTATGAAATCTAATTATGACTCCTCTTCTACATTAGAGAGGGTTCTATATCCTTGATCTCGACTCTTCACTATCGTAATCAAAATCACTAGCTTCCATATTCAAAAAAAATTCCCAACCAACATCTTCAAATTCTATCTAGACTAATGCAAGAATAGTCTTACAAATTGGTTGCTGTCTAAGTTCATTCTACTTTCATAATACTTTTATATCCATGGAGTTCATCCATTCTTGATGCCATCAAGTGAAGATTTAGGAATGCATGCATATATGAGTACATCTCGCTTAATTATTCTCTTGAAAACAATAGCCATATCAAATCCCTTTTTCCCAAGTCCTACTCTCAAGGTTAACAATCTCAATCTCACTAATAGTGATTACTAAGAAAGGTAATTCCACCAACTCTACCAAACACTTACCATAGAACAATAAAAAGGTAGGATTGGAAAAGGAACTCCATGAAACCAAACTCCTTAAAATGGTATACAGTGTCCTCTAGTTCAAAAATATTTTAGATGAGGCTGTTCCCATAGCTCTCTCTTATCAGCTGAAAAATCCTTTTGAAACTATGTGGAGTTGATTTTATTTTTCCTGTTCCTCTCTTGTTGTTCTTCCTTAATTTCATTGGTGTAGGAGCACCTAGGAAGCAATAGAGAACACACTAGACAAAATGTGGAAGTATAGAATGAGTTTATGACTCAGATGTATGCCTTCAAGCTTTTTTGTGGTTGGAATGATGTTTTCTAATAAGGTCATGTTGACCATGGGTGAGAAACAAAAAGGTTCTAGTCCAAAGTTTAGGAATGGAGGTTTTTGCAATTATTGACATTTTTTGCAAAAACATGCTCCTTTTGTGTTTGAGTGGCCGAGAAGGGCCCATTGGAAAAATAACTGTTGGGAAAGCATATTTAAAGGTTTCCTCGACCTTTGTGCAAGGTTGAAAGTACGTTTGTATGGATTGTTTTGTTGGAAATTGAAGGAAAATAATTTTTTGAGTGAAATTTTCTATTTTTTGGTCTGAAAGAAGGCTCTAATGGATTAAATCTGGTTCTGTGTTGTGTGTAGGATGTAGAATAAATCTAGTACAAGTTTTTTGTAGCCTTTAGATAGTTCTTTTAATCGTTTTCTTGTCTCTTTGTAAATATTTTGGTTTCTTTGTGCTTGCTGGCCTGAAACAGGCAGTGTTGAGTAAATGGGGTGCTAGAGCACTTTTCCACCGTACAAACCGTACGACCTTTTGGAAACAGTTCCTAGACACCATGCTTGTACATATTTTAGTTGGTAGGTTTTGTTTGAGTGCAGGAGTTGCTAGCAAAGTGATGCCCTAGGCGAGCCAGTGCAGGTCCGGCTAGGAAAAACTTGTTGTGCAGGTCACAAATCTTGCAGGGGTGCTGAGCCATTGAGGATTTTCTTCTTGGAGGAGGTAGGGTGGTGTGTTACCTTGTTACTACATGAAGGAGGAGGTTCCATCTATCCATTTGGTGTGTAAACAAATTGGAAGTTTGCTAACTGTCAAGGGAAGGCTTAAAACCCTAGTTTTTGCTCCATTTCATGTTTGAGCTTTGTACGGACAGTGGAAGGTTGAGACCTCAAGAATCTTGGAGTGTTGTCCATGTGAACCAAGAACCTTGGAAAAAGAGTGGGAAGTCCTTTTGAGATTTGTGAGTTCTAACTCTATTTTTTTGTAGGTGAAGGAGACCTAATAGGGCTCAAGGGCTACTACCTTTCAAACCCTCTAGCCAAAGGGATTGGTGAGCTATGGGAAGCTGGAAGTCTTGGAGGTTGTTCAAATCTTTGGAGGATAGTTTGAAGTCTTTTAAGACCCTATCACCACCTGCAAGAGTTGGGATGGAGTGCTCGAGGAAGATTGGTCTTTAGTATAGTGTGTAAAGGCTAGAAGAGTTGTGGGCAATGAACCAAGGTGGACTTGGTGGTTGGAGTTTGTGATAGAAGAGGGGTTGGTCAGACAAACCAGGGGCACCTAGTCATGAGTAGGGACCTATAGGTTAGATTGGTGAAGCAAAGCACCAAGGAGGTCTTACAAGGAAATTCCTAGAGCAAGAATCAGTGATTGATTCCTCCAACCCCTCTCCCTATCAGATTGGTATCAGAGCAAGCAAAAGATTTGGGATTGATCTTGTATGTCAAAGATAGAGTCTAGTGGTTCTAGCATCATGGTGACAAATGCTGAGTTGGCCAAGAGGGTTGAATAAACATAGGAAGACAATAGGGTATTGAGAGAGAAGTTAGACCAACTTGAGCAAGCACTGAATGTTATGTGGTTTGATGGAAGAATAGAAAAAGAAGAAGAGGTTGTAGAGGAGGATAGAATCCCTGAACCTGACCCTATATTGAAGGAGGATCCCTTCTTGAAAGCATTGATGGATTTGAGTGAAAAAAACACTTGAAGGAGTACCACTATTTAGTGGAAAGATGGAGGCTGATTTAGTTATGGATTGGATAGAGGGAATGGAAAACCATTTTGAGTGTGATGGAGTCACTGAAGCACAGAAGGTAAAGGTGGCTAAATCAAGACTAAGAGGTTCTGCATTAACTTGGTGGAAATTAATTCAGACAGAGAGGGAGAAGGAAGGAAAGCAACCTATCTCTACTTGGAAGGGAATGGTTGCCAAGGTGAAAGAAGCATACCTACCTGAAGACTATGAAATTCAGTTGCATAAGAGGAGACAGAGTTTGAGGCAAAGAGATCAGATGTGAGTTCTTTATACCCGAGGAGTTTCAAAGCACTTGCATGAGGTCCAATGTCACGAGGGATGAAAAGTATCAAGGCGGCGTGGTATCTCTCAACTATTTGAAGTGGAACATTCAAGAGGAGATGGTTCTCTTAAGCCCCAAAATAGTGCACCAATGTTATCAATTGGCATTAAAGATTGAAGAGAGGAGTAAGAGGAAGCAATATCAGACTTCTAAGGGTAGAGGCAAAGGTAGAGATCAAAGAGATCAAAGAGGACAGTGTGGTGGCTACCAAGGTAGAGGCAATGACCAAAGAAACCAAGGAGAGTCAAAACTCACAGAGCATGGAGGTGAAACATCTACAAGAGGTGGATATAACAGGGGTAGAGGACCTCAAGGAGGTTCAAACAAAGGAAGAGGAGTAGGAAGGCAGGAGCCTTTCCTTGTATGTACCTGCTCTAGGCCTTTCCTTGTAAGACCTCTTTGGTGCTTTGCTTCACCAATCTAACCTATAGGTCCCTACTCATGACTAGGTGCCCCTGGTTTGTCTAACCAACCCCTCTTCTATCATTCACATCAAGATCACATCAATCTTCTTGCCCCTCTTAAAGTTTGGACCACATCCATTACCTCCACATAAAACTTGACATCCTTGGTCTTCTTGGTTCCCACACCTTGATATGGTTATGCAAATGAAAACGAAGCAAAGTAATCAGCTCCTTCTCCATCACAGAAGAATGCATGCTTAATGCTTTGATACATGATATCAACTCTCTCTTTTTCTCTCATGGTTGAATATTGAAATCCATTATGGTGGGCCTCTAGAGTTCCAGTCATCTTTCTTCTCCTTCCACCAAATGCTGGCCTGATCCACAAGTCTGCCAGCCTAATTGGCTTTGTTTTTGAAAGCTGAAGTTTCTCGAAGTCACCAGCTGTAGCTCTCTACCTTTCCAAACTCTTTCATTGCTACAGATTGTCTTTGGGATTTATTCATTTGTACCACATGGTTGATGTGTTTTGAATCCTTGCATCTAAGGGGTTTAAAACCTTAGGGGCCTTAGATGAGAAAAAGAAGTAATGTTTTTCTTTTCTTTTTATGTGAGGACCTAGTAGTGAGATAAAAGAGGACTATATAGAAAAATGAAAAAAGAAGACATAAAAATTCATGGACCATACTATATCACCTACATGCTAGCTAACAAGGACATGAATGTAGTAGATTTAGGTATGATAGGGGTATTGCAAGGTATATTTGAGGAATATATAAGAATGAAGAAGAATTCAATGGATCAAATTAGTGTCAAATGTTTTCCTAAAAGATATCCCACACTCTATTAGGGAATTTAATCATTTCTAAGCATTTTCCATGTCGTATGGGAAAGTTTGGGGAGGCTCCAATAGTTGAGAGTTTAATGAGTACTTATAACTTCTTTCAATGCAATCATGATTAGTTAGAGAACATATAGGAACTTGATGAGCTATGCAAACAAATGAAGAGAATATAGGGTATTTTGACCTGTCTTAAGCATCTCCAAGCATCTAGGAGATATTGAAGGAGCTCCTAATGATAGATAGGGTCGAGGATAGAAAGTTTTATTTTGGTTACATTGACATCATGTAGGACATCCATAGTCTTATTCTTGGTTACGCTTGACATCACAAAAATTATATAGGATGGAGTAGAATGTACCCCTACCTTGTCACCCATGTTAAATTTTACATAGCTTGCTAGTGTAGGGAATTCTAAGACAAACAATCATGGTAGGACCATTCTTAAAAGATTTCAAATAATAACCTAGTGAACCCATATACTCTTATGACTATATATACACAAATCTAGATTAAACTTAGAATTCATTAACTTTAAGTTCTCTTTATTCTATATTACCTCAATGAAAGTTTGAGAAAATCTACTCGCACTTGGAGGTGTTTCCTTGAAACCTCCAAGAACACCCTGTTCAACATCCAAAATCACATATTAAAATACCATTCGTAAAACAATGCTATTAACACATGCAATAAATTTATAATTGTTTACTAGCTTTACATACCCCACCGATAGGTGTATTGCAAAAATAAGTAGATCGGGATCGAGGTACCCGTGGTCAACATCAGGACCCCACAATTTTATTAAAATAATAAAACTAAATTAGTTAATCTTGCATTTCACAATCGAAATTTAATAAACTAAATTCAATGAACATGTTGAATTTTACCTGACTGTCAATACCATATGCATCATGCAGAATGTTAGCCGCCCTCTCCATCCCCGTAGATGCATACGGATTAGGCTGCCTAGAAGCATATGGATCCTGCGTAGCACCCTCCTGAGGGCCGGTAGGGTCATACCAACAAGTGGCTCTACAAGATTGACATACATGGCCTCGAAGGCCACCACCTGAAGACTCCCCTAGATTGCACTGTACAATGGGCTAGTGTGGTGGATGACACTCTGAGTCAAGGATGTGATCACCTGCAAAGTCTCTACATCAGCACTCTCCTTTGCAACTGTAGGCATTGCAATCTGCTCACGAGGCGGCCTAGCGAGAGGTCATCTCCCCTGTCGTGTAGGATCTGGCTGTGCACCGGGCCTATCCTATGCTGACCCCCCACCTCTCCCCTGAAACTCCCTCATATCAAAATAATTCAAGATTTGGTTCAATACAAACTCACAGTATAATTTCCTAAGAAAATATTGGGGGACTTCACAGTTATTGCACGGTGGGTAATCAAAGACCATATACCATCTATCATAAAAATGGTTCCTAATCTCTTGGTGGTGGCACCAATGAATAGGAAACCTCTTTTCATTGAGGGTGAGATTTTGATTTGTTCTAGGGTCAATGAATATAGAGCACAAATCGCCTTTAGTAATCTTTAAATCTTTTACTTGTTTATATGATAATTTGTCTGCATAATATGCCCTCGATGTTTGCCTCCTATTTTGCCATCCAGATATTTGTTGGGTAATTTCCTTTACATTTCTTAACAAATCCTTTAATGAATCTGCTAGATGTATTCTTTCTGTGGTTGAAGAATTTTGATCACTCAACCTACTAATAAGATCCTCAACTTCTTTTCTATTATTTTCAATTTCACTCCTCAAATTTTCTTGAGTGCCAAGAGGGTATTAAGAGAATGGTGGGGGAGGTTGATTTTGTTGTTGAGGCTGATTTGGTTGAGGATTTTCCTCCTCTTGTTGAGGATTTCCTACAAATTAAAAAAAAAAAATTCATTTCTATACTAAAACAAACAAAATCAATTTAAAACTAACAAATTCGAAACAAATACCAAACAATACTTACCTCTTGCATCTCTTCGTCGTCGTGGCGACATATTTGTGAAGAAATCCAATTGTTGTTGATGAATTTTGAAGAAATCACCTCTCCAAGAACGCGAGCATGTATAACAGGGTTTTTGGCTGCGGGCGGAGCTAAAACACAAAAAAAACGAAATGAGAAATGATATTTGGATTCGCTTTTTTTTTTTCTTTTAAAAAGACATAACGTGAACGCGTTATGGCTTGTTTTTTTCTTGTTTGGCCACAAAAGTGTGACCATCTTGGTGCACTTACCCACATACAAGTATAAATTAACAAGAACCGATGTTCATACTTACAAATTAATCCAATGAACCATCTGGGTCTGCTCTACTCTTTATTGTGTTAAGTATTTCCTCTTGGTCAGACTCACAGACCTCTACTCTTTATTGTGTTAAGTATTGCCTCTTGGTCAGACTCACAGACCTTCCACAAGACCTTGTTCAAAGGTCTACCCTCATATTTGGTAAAATGAACATTGGATGCCACGACAAGGTTCTAGTAATGAAGAATCTTACAATGCGTGTCAAAGTCTCGAAACAACCAATGTTTAACACTCTTATGTGGATACCTTCTAAGCCACATTCCAGTAACAACAACCGAGCCTATAGGGTATTCAATGTTTTCTCCATCTATAAGTGGGGCCTCTAATTTCTTTTTGGCCTCAGCACAACACAAGTAATGGTTTGTTCCCTCTTTGTTGTCTTCATCTACAATAACTACATAAACATTCCCTGCATTGATATGTGCAACAAATCTCTTGAAATTAGTCTACATTACGAATACACTACAAAGTAATATAACAATATGGAATTTCAAAAACTAAGCAAGCAAATTTATTACTTGGTTGAACTAGATCTGATACATGGTCAAAGTCAATTGATGATTCCATTTGCATTAGTTCCAATGCCGTTAGAGGGCGATATGTGTGAAGTGGGCTAAGATAACTTGTCAACCATTTTTCAACCCACTTCCCTGACTCACAATCATTTCGGGCTTGCATTGTACATGAAGAACAAAAGCATGCAATCTTTCATGTATTGATACTCCATGAACCTGCATTTGAGCTAAGGAAATAGTGTAGCTCACTCAATCTTGTTAGTGTACAACAATCCTCATATGGTGCAATGTTAGTATCATCCATCAACCAAAATAACCTATGAACCAAAGACGTACCTTCATTACCTGGACCCATCGAAGCATTACACCACTCGATGATTGATCTTGCATCTGTCAACTTTGCACTATCTTTATACTTTAACTCTTCTCGTTCTAATGCTCTTTTTGTGCATGCTCCTGCACCATCATTCTCCCCCTTTCCATGTCTGGCCTCAAAAAGTTCCACATATGTTGTACACCTATAATGACATGCATCCTACTCAACCAATAGAACTGAACCGTAGATTTTAGGTACTAGGAATACTATGTCTCTTTTACTCAATTAGGGTCTTTCACCTAATGGAAAGAGATAGATCCCATACATAAAATCTAGGGGGTTCACTCAAATCCAGATGTGTGTGATGTTGTATGAGATAAATGGAATGATATAAATGCAAATAATTGATAAGATTTATTGATTAAACATGCAAAACCTAAGAAATATGACTTGTTTGAAAACACATTGTGTAATACAAAATCACCTATGAATGAATAGAAAATTGCAACAAAAATGAATCAGATTGAAAGTGTGCACCTAATATATGGATGAGGACTAGAAATGACTTATGGAATGCTGTTGATGCTGAAATTTAGGCCTAGAGGGACTCGTTTGCCATTTTGGGTGAATTAGTCCCAGTTTTGCCAAACTGCACCAGAGCCCGTTTCTAACAAAAGGGTACTAAAAAATGTAGAAAATTCAAAATTGACCCTGGAGTGGGACTCATTCACCACTCATGGAAAATGATTCCACTTTTGAATTTATGTATTTTCAAAGATGGATTCTGAGACTTTCGATCTACACTTTGATGCCCTACAGGTGTCCGCTTCTGAAACTATGATTTATGGGTCTAAAAATGGATTTTTGTTGATATTTTGACTTGATGAATGAGGAGAAGAATTTAGAAATCTTGAAACTTGATCTCCAATGATTTACAAGCTTCCAAGAGACCTAAATCTACAAACACACAAGAAGAGGAGAAGAAATGTTGAAGGTTAGCATGGGGGTTTGCCTCAATCAAACCCCTTTTAGGTAATTAAACCAAAATGATGAAAGAAAGGAATGAAACATGAAAAAATGGAATAGATTACCTTTCCATGATGATATATCTTGAAATTATGAAACAAAACATGTATAATCTACCCTTGGATGTCTTAGGAAGCTAACTTAATGAAAGCCCTAGCTTGCTTGACTTGAGATAGAAGATAGATGACGAATGAATGATGTGAATGTGTTAATGGATGGATAGATGTAAAAATGAGTTTAGAGAGATGATTTTATAGGAAATTCACCTTATTTCCTTGTTAATTAGATCCCTAAGGTCAACATGGAGAAAAATTAAACTTAAAACCTAATTTCTCCCGCTTAAAACCATGAAAATGGCTCAAATGGGACTCATTTTCCACTAATGGAAAATGGGTCCCACCTAGATGGGAATAATTCACCACTAATGGAAAATGGGTCCTATAGGGGCTATTTTTGCTAGCTGGAATGTTGAGAAGTAAGAAAATTAGGCTCATATGATGACTATGTTGGTTATTTGATCAAATTATGCCTTAGGATGCACACTATGGGGTAATAGGGGTCTATTAATGATGATGAAAAGGTCAAAGAGGGATTGGGACACATAATTAAATGTGAAAGTGTGATTAAATACACTTTACAACACTAAAATGGGGTCCACAAAGCCTAGGAAAGCACAAGAACCAATGTGAATGTGCAAGACACATTACAACACTAGTTTAACATTAAGTTTAATTCACAAGCCTTTTAAATTGATGTGATAATGTTATTAAACACATTTTATAATGTTGAATTAGGGAGAAATAGGTTAATTAAGTCTAGAAAAGCGTGAAAGTCCTTTACAAGACTTTACAACAACTTTACAAGATGTCATTAAAAGCATGTTATTTGATTTGCAAGGGTCCAAGACCTAGTGTGGATGCATAAAATGCCTCACAACACTAGATTACGATCTTATTAAGTCCAATTTACCATGAATTAATCCCATGTCAAGAAAAGGGTCCTTTTTTCTACAGCACAAGAACATGTGTGAGTTCTTGAACTATGTTGCATAGTTATCCAACCATATTATATGTCGACAGTATGTTATGCCTCTCTAAGCCAAATCACTATAGAACATGTGCGAGTTCTTGATGAATGCTATTTGCACAAATATCAAAACCTATGTGGAGTTGTAATACTGTGACTGTACCTCACACTGTGGCTATAGAGTGTAGTTCTCTGCAAAGTCAACCACTAATACTATGCTGCCAACTAGAAAGGTGTCCTTGCATAGCTTGAATTGTGTGTCTAGCCATCAGGCTCTATGGGTATGCCTTGCATACTCATACACTATATTATCACGAAACATAGACATAAATTGATACACTTAAATCTTCTGAATAACCAAATCACACCTTTTTGCTTGAGACCCATCTTTTGTAGTGTATGCCACCATTTTATACTTCCTGAACTCTACTAGTTTCTATCCCACCTCATCTGTGCTTTCCATATGTTGACATACCGAAATACGTTGAAAGCCACTACAAGACTCACATGAACCATCCAAGCATGTTTTCCTATAGAATATTTGGCCATCCTCTATTTCAGATAAATTTTTTGATAAGAAATCTCTTGAAGATTTTGGTGGGGCCTGTATGCCACAATCCTGCAAAACATTGTTAGTATGCAAATCACAACATATAGAATGATAAACATCATAATGGTTAGAGAATTCAATATGTAGTCTACAACAACAAGTAGTGGGTGTGTGATTTATCTTGACATAAAAAGGTTTAAGCATTTCAAAAAATATTTGACAAATACTAATTTGAGGATAATCCATTTTAAATTTACGAAAAAATTGGGTTTGAGTCATATCCAAAAAATATTTTGGATGTGGCTCACGGTTCCGACTACTGATTCTCCTTCTTACCACATATCCCTTTGATTCAGAGATGGCTTTGTGTTATTATTCCAATACTCTTCAATTAGTGTTCTCAATGCTTCAAATTTTTTTTTATCCTTTTGTGGCATTCTCCCTAAGAATGCATATAATTCATTTCAATCAGTGCCCTCAATTCTTTGCCACCTTTGAACAAATTTTGATAAAAAATTTCTACTAATTCTCATTTGTTCATTCATATTTCTAACGAAATGAGCTCTCTTTGTTTGAATGCTTACCAAAGTTGATGTAATGACATGTCATGTGACATTACTGTCCTTTGAGCATGAGGTATTACCCACACTCTCATATGCATCCATTAGATTCTTCACAATAGTGTTTTAACCTAATCCTTCAACCATATACCCTCAAACCTATACCCTAAACCCTCTACCCTCAACCCTAAACCCTTAACCCTAAACCCTTTAACCCTAAACCCTTAAACCTTCTACCCTATACCCTCAACCCAATACTTCTACCATTGACCTAATCCCTCACCCCTCAACCTGTAAACCATAATACCCTAGAAACTATTAACCCTATAGGTCCTCCAACTTAATCCCTCAACCCTATACCCTCAACCCATATCATTTTCTCTTTATCTATAAATCTCACCTCTCCCTCCCTCCCTCTCTCCTATGCTCTCTAATTGTCTCTATCTACTCTCTCCCTCTTTCTATGTACCTCTCATTCAATCAATCCCCGCCACCCTATATCACTCCTATCTATCTATCTCTATCTCCCTTCCACTCTCTCCCACTCCCTCTCTCTCCTTCTCTCTCATGTATCTCCATCCCACCCCCTCTCTCTCAGGTCTCTCCTTTTGGAAACCTACCTAGTTAACTAACTCTCTCTCTCTCTATCTATCCCTCCCACCCTACCTAGATAAGTCCATCTCACTCCACCCCCCTCTTTCTCTCCCTCTCTCTCTCTCCCTCTATTAGGTCACTCCCCTCCCACAACCTCTCCTCTGGTGTCTCACTCACTCCTCTCTTCCCTCTATCCCTCACACTCCCTCAACTACCTACCTATCTCTCAAGACTCTCCTCTCACCCCTCCTCACACTCTCAAGTCCTCGCTGGGACCCTGCCACTCTATCCTCTACCCTGCTCACCCTAATTCTATCTCTCTCTACCTCTGCCTCAACCCCTTCCTAAATCAGCAGCCCCTATGCCTCCACCCTAGCCATTTGGACCCTCAGCCTAATCCTCAACCCTCAGCCCTCAGCTCTGGAGCCCATGGCCCTAGGCCATGCAGCTGTCACCCTCCTGCCTCTACCCTATACATTAAACCCTCAGCCTCAATTCTCAACCCTCAACCCTCAGTCAGCCAAACCCTCAGCCCACTCAGCCCTGTACCTCTACCCTTTACGTTGGACCCTCAACCCAATCAGCCTGACCATATACCCTCAAACCTACACCATAAACCTCTTACCTCGGCCCTAGGCCCTTAACCTAGGCCTTTAACCTAAACCCTTAAACCTTCTACTTGTCTCCTGCCATCGGCCTAATCCCTCCAACCCTCAACCCTTAAACCCTAATGCCTAGAAACCATCAGCCCTATAGGTCCTCCACCCTAATCCTTGAACCCTATACCCTCAACCCTTATCATTTTATCTCTATCTATACATCTCACCTCCCCCTCCCTCCCTCTATCCTACCCTCTATAATTGTCTCTATCTACCCTCTCTCTCTTTCTATGTACCTCTCATTTAATCAATCCCTACCACCACCCTCTGCTCGGCTCCCTCTATCTGCTCTGTCCTCCACTGCTCTCTCCTACTCCCTCTCTCTCCCTCTCTCTCATGTCTCTCCCTCCCACCTCCCCTCTCTCTCTCTCTCTCTCTCTTAGGTCTCTCCCTTTGGAAACCTACCTAGGTAACTCTCTCTGTCTCTCTATCTATCCCTCCCACCCTACCTAGATAAGTCCCTCTCACTCCACCCCCCCTCTTTATCTCCCTCTATTAGATCACTCCCTCCCACAACCTCTCCCTCTCTCAAGTCTCTCACTCACACTCCCTCTCTCTCCTACTCCATCCCTCTCACACTCCCTCTCACTACCTATCTATCAAGTCTCTCCCTCTCACCCCCCTCACACTCTCAAGTCTCCCCCTTTGGCACCCTACCTACATAACTCTCTCTTTCTCTCTGTCTCTCTCTCCCCTCCCTCTCTGTCTCTCTCCCTCTCTCTTAATTCTCTCTCTCCCACCCCCTCTCTCTCACTCCCTTTATCCCTCCCACCCTACCTAGATAAGTCCCTCTCCTCCAACCCCTTCTCTCCCCACTCCTCTCTTAGAGCTCTCACTTTTATCCTTTGTCCTCTCACCTCCTCACTCTTAAGAGTCTCTCTCATACAGACCCTACTTAACTCTCTCTTTCTCTTCATCTCTCTCCCCTCTCTCTCAATTCTCTCTCTCCCACCTCTCTCTTTCTCCCTCCTTTATCCTCACACCTACCTAGCTAGAGTCCCTCTCACTCCAACCCCTTCTCTCCCCACTCCATCTCTCTTAAACTCTCACTTCCACCCCCTCTCCCTCTCTCCATGCTCTCTCTCTCTCTCTCTCTCTCTCCTCTCTCTCTCTCTCTCTCTCTCTCTCTCTCTCTCTCTCTGCCTCCCCTCCCTCCCTCCCCTCCCTCTCCCACCTACCTAGACAACTCTAGATCTCTCTCTGTGGCATTCTCCTCCTCTAAATACAGCTGTACAAGAGGCATATTACATGTGTACATACAATCCTACATGCATACAAGCATACATGTACATGCATGTATATACAATCTTACATACAAGTAGGCATACATACAATATACATGCATTGATACATACAAGAATACATACATACATACATACATACATACCTGACATACAAACATACATGTGCCGCCTGAGCACACAATGTCATAAGCATAAATTGATATTCATTTAACATAAAAATAGAGACATAATGTGAGGTGTTATGCATTGTATCTTCATGAACTGTCTCCCATAGATGAAAAACCGTGTCAAGGCTTTGGCATTTAATGTGGTGTTATGTTATTTTTGGGAATCCAAGGCTTGGGATTGGCTGTTTTCAGATTACCAACCCAAAGGCCGAGGTATTCTGTAACGAAGACATGTTTTTACAAATTCTACAATATTTCACATAATTGGGTTCATGCTCACCATCAAGATTGCACATGATTCAATATCAAACAAATTGAACATCTAGGTAATGTTAGGTTCTCTGCGTAGCTATCCAACGATGTAATTTTTTTCATTTTATGACAATGTTAAGCTGTTCATCCATAATTTCTTTTGTTTGTATGTCTCTTTTTTTCAAAAAACAGTGTTTGGTGTTTTTTCTGTTATAAATTAACTATTCATTGAAATTTAAAATAAATTACATTTTTAGAAACTAGACTCCATTCTAAAAAATCAATTAGTTTCCAAAATTTGTAGAATTATGACAAATTCTATTGCATAGGTATCCCCACTTGAAAAATTAGTAAAAAATAAAATATTTATTAAAAATTATTCGAATAATGGAGTGCATCAACTACATCTTGTTAGCTAACCCATTTATGGCGATTTTTAAAAATGCAAAAGTTCACCGTTACAAAGTTAGTACAAAGAGTTGCTATGTTATATATTTTTGACAAAGCAACATAACAATTTGTTAATGCGTCCTACCGTTTGAACCAACAATCTCGACCATTTTTCAAAGATAAATTAGTAGTTTAGAGAGTGGACTTAGAACACTTGAATCGCTGAGTTGTTCCATCTCAAAATTTTGGTATTAAGTATCCTCAATTTCCACGTCCAGGAATTAGTGTTCCTAATTTGAGGAGGAAAAAAAGTGGCCATAAGCCTTTTTTGGGAACCATCTTGGTGCACTTACCCTATAATCTTAATTAATTTTAATAGTGTTATGATAAGCTTTTAAATTTTCAAAAAAAAAGTTCCTAAGCTTGATCTAACTTTTATTCAATTCACCTATCTACATTACAAAATAACATAACTATAATCTTAATTAATTTTAATAGTGTTATGATAAGCTTTTAAATTTTCATAGGGTTAAGATTACAATTAAAATTAGAGTACATTAGATTTAGAATGATGGTTAGTGTCAAGGTTAGAAATAAATTACAATTATATTTAAAGTTAGAATTATTATGAGTGTTAGGGTTAAGATTAGGGATATAATTAGAATGAGTGTTAGTTTAAGAATTAAGGTTAGAGTTATGGTTTAATTCCAACCTCAACCCTAATTATAATCTTAACCTTTATCCTACTTCTAATGATAACCCTAATTATAATTCTAAACCTATTCATAATCCTAATTGTAATAGAAACCTTAATTGTAATTTTAACCTTAATTAAACCCCAACTCTAACCCTGACCATAAGTGAACCCTAACCCTAACCTAACTTTAACCCTAACTATAATTAAATTCTAATCCTAGCCTTGTTGAACCATAATCCTAATTGAATATAAACCCTAAATGTAACCTTAATTAGATCTTAATTGAATGTTAACTCTTATTGTAATGATAACCCCAACACTAATTAATCTGCAACCCTAAACCTAACCCTAAATCCATCCTGAATCCTAATCTTAACTTGTAACCTTAACCCTAATAGAAATCTAAATCTAACTCTTAACACCAACTGAATGCAAACCCTAGCCCTAACTCTAAACCTAATAGAAATCCAAGTGTAAATCTAGTTGAAACTTTACCCTAACCTAATATTAAACCTAACCCTACTTGAATCTAATATTTTTTTATGTGTAATAGTAAATTTATGATATTTTAATTTAGAAATTTACTTTTATATGCAATATTAAATTTAATAGAGCTCTTTCATACTTAACTTTCTAAATTCTAGAAACTTCTTTTTTATGTGTAGTGATTTAACATTTTTTTTAATTTATTATCTTTATAAATAATAATTATTTTTTATTGAAAAATATTACTTAAATAAATCTATACAAAATCATTAACTATATTCTGTTTTAAAATAGAAGCTTGCTTTTATATGAAATAGTAACTTTAGAATATTCTTTTATACTTAATTTTTTAAATTTTAGAAACTCTAGACATTTCACTTGCTTTGATTTTTATAATATTAGAAACTCTAACTATTTCACTTTTTATAATTTTAGAAACTTTACCTATTTCACTTATTATAATTTTTTTTTTATACCAACTATGATATTGATTTTTATAATAAAATATTATTTTATACTTGATTTTTTAAATTTTAGAAACTTTAGCCATTTCACTTATTATAATTTTGCTTTGATTTTTATAATATTATATGCTATGTGGCTATAGTTTTAGAGTGAGATCTAAAATTTTGATATAAAAAACTCTTACATAAGTGAAAAAAAAATTCTTAATCACTGATCTATTATGAAATAAATAAATGAATCTAAGCACCAAAACACAAACTACAACTCTATAGTTCAGTTAAGAAAACAACCTTTATTGTCATATACACGTCCAAACAATTTCTTTCATAATGGTATTAAAGGATAACATCTATAAAAAAATTGTACTTGATCTAAATAGGAGCAGCCATAGCTGTCAACTAAAAGTAAAGTCTGTAACACTAAAATCTTAGGTACAAACACAAAAGAATGAGAAGGAATTAAACACAAACATTCCAGATGATTTAGGGGCCTTAGCAATGACCTTCACATTCACTTGAGAGCTCATATTGAAAGGAAACACGCTAATGTGCAACTTCATTCCATTTTTGAGACAATCCTCCACCTTTCTGTTGAAAAAATATTTGTTGCCCTCACTATGTAGAGGCATGCAATCGATGCCACCATTGTAGAGGTGAATTGGATTGCTCACATCATAGGCCTCCCACTCCTCACGGCTCTTCACCTATGCCATGCATTGCACCACATACGAATAGGAAAACCCTGTCAGACACAAGATGCCACATTTTTTTCAATTTGATGAAGAAATTAGCTTATTCCTTTCTATTGTACTTAATTAAGGTTT
>VDFB02096399.1:0-21990 GCA_007258455.2 Sequoia sempervirens | reverse complement strand
CATGAAACAAACGCTGGTCTTGTACCAGGTCAAGATATCTTAATCTCATCAATGCAATCAACAAAAACCCTAAACTAAAGCTACATATGCATAGCTGAAATAACTCCTTCTAGTGCACAAATAAATTTGTCAAAGTTTCTTTTGATGTTTTTACTCTTTTCTTAAATTTTTCAATACAAGCTTTTACTTTTGCACTTAGATTATAATTTTATGTCAAAAAATTATAATGATTACCTTAAAATAAAATGTTTACAACAGGGCTATAATAAAACTTCATATTTTTCCTTCATTTCCATTACAAGAAAAATGATACAGATATTAATCTAGATAGATACACCTAGAATTACAATAGTTTTTTTTTTGCATAGAGAAATGAAACAAGCAAAGCTAAAACTATGATCTGAGTTGCTACAAGATTAATAACTATCAGTTTACATAGCAAAAAGCATAGATTTTCATGGTTTATTAAATTCTATGCTTTGAAGCAAGAAAATAAGGTCTGATATGTTATTTTAATGAGTTAAATTATGTTGTGTATAGGAAGCCCAACAATCAAACTCATCAGGTAGTGAGCATGAAGAGGAGCTAGAGGAACATGATGAATTGTTTGTTGCACACAATGATTCGATTGTTATTCCTGAACCTTGGCAGGAAACCATCCTTGGATTTTAGCATGTAGGAGACAAGAATATTGAGGAGGGTATTCAATATGATGAACAATCGACACCCACAATTAGAATAGTGCCTCATAGAAAGAGGACACAAAGGAAGAGGATGGATAGAAATAAATGAACAAAAGACATATTTTCTTCTTATGTTTGGGAAATTAGTGTCATATTCAATAATGGTTATACCATATTCATGGTATATTTTTTTGGTTTTGGAGAAACTCCCATGTCATTTTTTAAGATACACAACATTGGAAATAATTACATTTAATATGGTATTTCTCACTATTATCTTCAATTACAAATTTAATTTTTCTTTTCGTAAATTTGTCTAAGAAAGAGCAATAGCAATTGGTTCTAAGGATTGACTTTCTATTTGAGCCTGTTTACCTTTATTGATCTTCCACCTTTTTGGAATTTGTTTATTTGGGTTTTCCAACATAGTGTTAATTTTTTCTCCTAGAAAGGTAGATTGATGGTACATATAACCATGGCTCCCTTCTATTACCATTTCCCTTCTACAACATTGTCCATCTGAAATCTTCTTTATTATTTCCTGAGCTTTAGATTGTAAAAGAGGTGGTACAATTAGAAGATTTGTGCTACTATTTGGTTGGACCTGCTTAACTTCTTTATTTTGTGTGGATGAGGATGATTTTTCAATACATAGATTGAATTTCCATCGCATTTGGAAAAATAAAAATAAAAATTCCAACAAACAGGAGGATGATGAGAACTTGGAAACATTGAATGTTGAAAACCACACTAAAAAAATATTTAAAATAATTTTTTTACTTTTTTAATACATTTTTCAGTCTCTAGAGAGACAATAGTTGGGAGAGACAATATTATTTGTAGTGTCAAAAAAAGTAATCATTTTTCACACTTAATTTAGATAATTGACATAAATTTGAATTAATTGTGCCTTGGAATAGTGTTGTAATATGTTGTACACATTCACATCATTCTAGGGCCCTTATTTTATTAAAATGTACCTTAAATTATCCTTTGCAAGAGTGTTGTAAATTGTTGTAACACACTTTCACACTTTTCTATGGTTATTTAATTAATGGAGTGGGCCCCTCTTAGTGAAATGTACTTAATTTGTACCCTCTTTTAAGTGTTGTAACACACTTTCACACTTTTGTTGGGTTTCTTTAATTAATGATGGTTAATTTGGTTTAATTGGCCCATTTAGTTCAAATTCAAGCCCTCTTTTCAAGGATCTATCTTGACACCCAATAATGATATTGTATGACATTTAATTTGGAAAATTTGGTGTCCTGAAAAGTGCTGCTAGGACCCATTCGCCTTTACTAGTGCAAAGTGTCCTCTCCACATAGGAAACCCCTTTCTTTACATTTTTGAGGTGGGTTTTTATGTACTTGCACCTCCTCGAAGCATGGTCCTAGAAATTGTGTGACGACCCATTCACCTTTTTGGGACACCTCATTTCTATTCATTTTTTAGGTGAGTTTTTGATGTTATTTCAACCCCCCTAAGCACCGTCCTCGAAAGTTGTGCTAGGACCTATTCATCTTTAGTGTTGAATGGGTCCTCCCTTAATAAGACCCCTCTTTTTGAATTTAATTATGGTGGTATCCTTAGAATTTTAATACCTAGATCTAAGGTTGGCTTGAATTCTTTGAATTTCAGGGTTAATCTCTCAACTTAGTATAAATAAAGGGTTAATTCACATTATTTCACCTAGCAACTTTGAAAGAGTATCCTTATAGAAAATTTGAGAGAACAAGTGTCTACAAGAGCATTTTCTAAGGCATTTCAAGGAAGATTTTAAAGGTTTATTATAGAAATTCAAGATCACTTCATCATGTCAAGGGTTTTATGCATTCATGCATGTTGTTGAGCCAAGATTGTTGATGTAGCATTGAAGATCCTTTTTGCAAGCATTGTTTCACATCTATTTGAGATCAATATCTACATTCTCCAAGGCATTTCATGTGAGTTTGTAAATTTGTACTACAAGACAACTTCAAGGTATCATCAATTACATATTCCATGTTTCATGCTTCAATTTCATTATTTCATCAATGTTTTGATTACCTAAAAGGGGTTTGACCGAGGTAAACCCATATCCCCTAACAAACAACATTTTTCTCCTCTTGAGTTTATGATTGCATATTTACAAGTTGAAGAGAAAGATTTGGAGCAAAATTTTCAAGTTGTAAAATTTGTCACCTACATTGCAAGATAACGGAAAGAGCTATACAAAATTAATTTTTGACTTTTGAGGGCTAGAAACCTAGGAACTGAGAGTGTAAAAATTGAAGTACAGGACCCACTCACCACTAAAGGCGAATGAGTCCTTTATAGGGCTTGAAGTAGTGAAAATTTGGGATCTGGGAGTGTTGGTTGAGAGGAATAAAACCCATAAGTCATTTTCCAGAACCCTAAAAGGACCCATTTTCCAGTGAAGGCGAACGAGTCTTATATAGCTCAAAAAAACACATTTTTTACCAGGTACACAACTTTTTATGCTCTAAAAACTTCCCCCATAGTTGCTATAACAGTTAGGTATTATTTTTTATTGTTATTTGCATCTTATTTTACACATAATTGAGTGAAACATCCCTTAGAAAAATAGTGGTTCATCATCTTGTTCATTAAACATTTTGGTGAACCCGACATATTCAACATTGCAATTTTCTGATTTTTGGAGTCTTTCATTGCATCTTAAGTTAAAATATTGCATTCATTGCATTTATATTTGCATTGAATTAAGATCTCATTTAGGGTTACTTGTTTTGCATAGAAATATTGCATATCATATAGGGTTTAGATTTGCATTGTTTTACATCTTTCTAAATATGAAAATTACAAAAACAAATTGGTCATTTTGCATCTCATTTAGACCTCATAAAATTGCATTTGAAAATAAAAATGAAATTACATTTTAGATTAGGCCTTGCATTTCATCTTTCCATTGCATTTTTACATTCAATTTATGGAAAATCTAAAACTGAAGCTCACTGTTTCAAATGTGGAACTGAAAGACATAACTGAAAACTTGCAAATCATTAAAACATAGTTTAAAAATACCTAACTAAGACCCATTCACCTTCACTGGTGAATAAGTCCTTGATCAAGTCTAATTTGAAGCTTCTAGCAACTAAAAAAGAATCAAAATTCACTCTGAAATCCACGTCAAAAAAATCTCAGAAACACCTAATTAGGACCCATTCTCCCTTATTGGTGAATGAGTCCTTGTTAGCTACTACTCTTTATTTTCAGGACATTAAATCTCAGTTTTTAGCTTTTGTTTGGTGCTATTATCTTTTAGTTTCAGTTTCTTGATTTGTTGTTTCATCAATTTCATCGCATTTGGCTTAAATTGCTTCATTTTAGTGCATTGTTAAAAGTTCAAAATTGCATCAAAGCATTTCATTTTCAGCTTATTGAATTGTGTAATCAATAAATTACCATGTTTAGGTTTGTAATTTTGAAAATGGAGAACTGTTTAGGCAATGTGTGGAAGTCTTTGTTCTCTTTGGTTGATGTTTCAAATTGTGTTTTTGGCAATGACCCTGATGAAATTGAACTCACTCATGCTCACACAACTACTAATGCATGTCCTCCTCATCATGTTGACATCATTGGAGAAGATGATTCTAGCATGAATGAATTCATAAATTATTTCCTTAACAACCTTGAGTCTAATGCATCCTTTTAAATTCTTTAATGAAACAACCAACACATCTTGAAATGTTTGGTCTTTTACACCCCAAAATTGAAAAACAAGTTGAGCCTAAGTTCCTTACCATAGATGAACCTACCACCTCTAAAAAGAGAAAATTCACCCACACCATGTCAAAAAAGTGACCAACACATCAATCAACCTTGAATAGACATATGGCAAAGGATTCACGATCTTACACAAACAAGGATGTGATACAACAACTCTTAGAGCAAATGCCAATTGAAGTAACCAAAGGAAAATGATATCAAGATACCCCTCTCGACATAAGTACTCCTAAATAGTACCTAAGGCTTTGCAGTGATGGTACAGTTGTCTTAGATCCTCCTCCTGATATAATTATCCTTCCTAAAGAGCAACCCATACCTCCTAAGGATAAGGATAACAAAGACAAGATCATCTTGGTACCTTCTACCCTAATTCCATCTAGAGAAGTTGGTGAATCTAGCAAGCGAAAATGGCATTACAAGTAAAGAAACTAAAGTTCCCTTTTTTGCCACCTGAAATTGAAAGGAAAGTACAAATACTTCTAAACCAACGACTTATGCTATTACCACCAATGAAAGAAGAGAAGACTAGATATCCTAAATATGCAAATGTTCCACATTATCGATACCACAAAACTCTTGGTCATAGTACTGATGAGTGTCATGTAATCAATATCATCTTGAGTAAATATCACTTTGATAATGATAAAATAAATGTTATCCAGTGATTGAATAACACCCCCCCCCACTCCTTGCCATGTAATATTTGTAGAATCTTCAAACATTCTCACTATTACATGTTTTACACTTATTGCAAATCATTTTCACCATTGTCACCATCCATCTTGACTCATTCTTGTCTTGCACAAAGTGGGGGCAAGAATTTGATAGCCTTGTCCTAGTAATGTTTTTGTTGTTTTCCCTTTGGCTAGTTGTCCACCTTCCATTTATATCGACTAAGATTGGGAGGTGGATGACCTACTTTAGGTTGACTCGCCTATGCCTTACTAGTCTTTTTCATTTTTCCTTTTATGTGATTGCATGTGCGTAATATGATCCCTTGTGACGTTTTGTTTGATGTTCCTCTCTCTTTTGTGCATTCTTAGATATATGTACCTTCATTCTTCTCTATGTCATAATCATTTTTCATTTGTCTTGTGTTTTCCTTTTGGGGATGACATAAAGTGTCAATACATTTATGTCTCTTCCATGTTGACCCAAAAGCATTTTCTTTATCTATTCATTTGTCTTGTGTTTTCCTTTTAGGGACAACACAAGACATCAAGACATTTATGTCTCTTCCATGTTGACCCAAAATATTTTTCTTTATCTTTTCATTTGTCCTGTGTTTTCCTTTTGAGGATGATGCAAGGTGTCAAAACATTCATGTTTCTTCCATGTTCACCTGAAAGGTTTTTCTTTTTTTTCACTCTCTTTGTGTCATTCTTCCATTTCTATGAGTATTAGGGTAATGATGATAGTTCCATGCTCTATGAAAACATTGTAGCACAAACATAGTGACCCTAAATCCATAGACCCCTTATGTATTTGTGGGGGCAACCGTTCCTTCCTATTTCATGCCACAAATTATTTTAGAAACATATGACTTGGCATAGGGTTTTTTGAGGAAAGATCTCATGTCTTAGGACAAAAAAAATGGCTACTTTAAAGAAATTGCTCTTAGTAATGGTGTAGAAACTGCTTTAAAGTGGGGGCATACATCGATGAAATCTTTTGGTAAAATTACATGGTGTAATTTTTCTTTTTTCTTGTGATGTTTCCTCTTCTTGGTGGTGTCATTGAGTTTGATGTCATCCAAGAGTGTACGATATACTAACATGGCATGATACAAACAAGGCATCCCATGGGAAATGATCTGACACTTTTGACTTGTCCTCTCTCAGAGACACTAGGCACAATGCTTCCTAAGAGGAAGACCATTACACAAACAAAGAAAAATCCCATTTAACAATTTTTTTACATGATATTCAATTTTTTTTACATTGTGGTGCCTTATTGAAGTTATCAAGAGGATAAATTTGGTATGGTTAGTATGATGGGAAGACAATACATTGGCATGAATTTCTCATTATACGGTGAGAAGCCGATACAATGGCATGAATTTCTCACTAAACCACTTCTTTGGGACAACTCACCTAGTGGATAGATTGAGGTTCCACTCCCCCAGAGTGACTAGCATATGTTATGGAAAAATAGCATAGATGTGTTCCACATCACGTTAGACCATCAAAGCTTGATCCTTTTTTCTTGGGTAAACAAGCCTGTTTCACATTGCATTGGGATGGTTGTGCTTGATCCTTTTATTTTTCTTTATTGGCCTTTAGTAGGGTATGATCATTTATCTTTGTTATTGCTACATACTTAATTGTCTTGAATGTATACTTTAGTGTAAGTTTGACATGGGGTCATCCTCTTACTAAAGTGGGGGCAAAATGTAGTATCAAAAAAAGTAATCATTTTTCACACTTAATTTGGATAATTGATATAAATTTGAATTAATTGTGCCTTGGAATAGTGTTGTAATGTGTTGTACACATTCACATCATTCTAGGGCCCTTATTTTATTAAAACACACCTTAAATTGTCCTTTGCAAGAGTGTTGTAACACACTTTCACACTTTTCTAGGGTTTATTTAATTAATGGAGCCAAATGGGCCCCTCTTAGTGAAATGTACTTAATTTGTACCCTCTTTCAAGTGTTATAAAGTGTTGTAACATACTTTCACACTTTTCAAGCCTAGTTTCATTAATTAATGATGTTAATTGAATTTAATTGGCCCCTTTAATTCAAATTGAAGCCCTTTTTTCAAGGATCTATCCTGATACCCAATAATGATATTGTATGACATTTTTAAATTTGGAAAATTTGGTTTCCTAAAAAGTGCTACTAGGACCCATTCACCTTTACTGGCGCAAGGTGTCCTCTCCACATAGGACACCCATTTCTTTACATTTTTTAGGTGGGATTTTGATGTAATTTCACCTCCCTAAAGCATGGTCCTGGAAATTGTGCAAGGACCCATTCGCCTTTTTGGGACATCCCTATTCTATGCATTTTTAAGGCAGGTTTTTGATGTTCTTTCATCCCCCCGAAACATGGTCCTAGAAAGTCATGCTAGGACCCATTCGCCTTTAGTGGTGAATGGGTCCTCCCTTAATAGGACCCCTCTTTTTGAATTTAATTGTGGTGAGATCCTTAGAATATTAATACCAAGATCTAAGGTTAGCTTGAATTCTTTGAATTTTGGGGTTAATCTCTCAATTTAGTATAAATGAGGGGTTAATTCACATTGTTTCACCTAGCAACTTTGAGAGAGCATCCTTATAGAAAATTTATTCCTGCAAGAGTCTACAAGAGCATTTTCTAAGGTATTTCAATTGAAATTTTGAAGGTTTATTGTATCAATTCAAGATCACTTCATCATGTCAAGGGTTTTATTCATTCATGCATGTTATTGAGCCAAGATTGTTGATGTAGCATTGAAGATACTTCTTGCAAGCATTTTTTCACATCTATTTGAGATCAAGATCTACATTATCCATGGCCACTTCATGTTAGTTTGCAGATTTATACTCCAAGATAACATTCAAGGTATCATCAATTACATATTCCATGTTTCATGCTTCAATTTTATTATTTCATCAATTGGTTTAATTACCTAAAAGGGGTTTGACTAAGGCAAACCCCTATCCCCTAAAAAACAACATTTTTCTCCTCTTGAGTACATGTGATTGCAAATTTGTAGGATGAAGAGTAAGATTTGGAGAAAAATTCTCAAAGTTGTCAAGTTGCAAAAGTTGTCACCTATATTGCAAGATCATGGAAAGAGCTCTATAGAATTAATTTTTGACTTTCGGGGGCTAGAAACCTAGGAACTAAGAGTGCAAACATTGAAGTACAAGACCCAAAAATTAGTTTTTCGAAACCCTAAAAGGACCCATTCACCACTAAAGACAAATGAGTCCTTTATAGGGCTTGAAGCAGTGAAAATTTGGAATCTAGGAGTGTTGGTTGAGAGGAATAAAACCCATAAGTAATTTTTTGGAACCCTAAAAGGACTCATTCACCACTGAAGGAAAATGATTCCTTTCTAGCTCAAAAATAACTTTTTGACCAGGTACATAGCTTTTTATGCTCTAAAAACCCCCCCCATAGTTCCTATAACAGTTAGGTATTATTTCTGATTGTTATTTACATATTATTTTACACATAATTGAGTGAAACATCCCTTAGAAAAATAGTGGTTCATCATCTTGTTCATTAAACATTTTGGTGAATCCATTTTTTCAGTGTTTCAGTCTTTAATCCCAACTATTGTCTCTAAAGAGACAAAAATACTTTTATTTCATATTGTCTTTACAAAGACATTTTTTAAGACAATAATTTGAGACACTCACTTAAAGACAATATTTATGACAATACATAGTTTTTTTTTAATCTCAAATTAAGACAATTTACTCAAAAATTGTCTTAAACCCCCCTCTGTGTAGTAGTGTGTAAAAAAGAATACCATAGCTCCCTTAAATGAAAATCCTAACTACAAATACATACCAAACCTTGACACAAACTTTCTCAAACTGGATATCACCATAGTGTTCATCAATACAAGAAGCATAATACATAACATGAAATTCCATATTTTGGGCATGCAAGGTTTAGTGCCAACAATACAAAAGTGGAGCACAACTA
Organism: Sequoia sempervirens; assembly: GCA_007258455.2. Taxonomy (NCBI): domain Eukaryota; kingdom Viridiplantae; phylum Streptophyta; class Pinopsida; order Cupressales; family Cupressaceae; genus Sequoia; species Sequoia sempervirens. The sequence continues at coordinate 12,909 of VDFB02096399.1, read as the reverse complement.
GGGTGCACATAAATCGCAAGAGCATGCTCTACATTCAAAAGGAGAAAATTGAATGTTAGGCCAACATGACCTATTCAAATAGTTTATGAAAATATACCCCTTAACTATTCAAAAAGGATGAATCTTTTACACATCAATAACATAGCCTATTTTGCAACTTCTTAAATATGCTTCTTGGCATCACCCTACAAGGATATTTTCTTACTTCTTTTAAAATTATTTTAAAATATTATTTAGATTCCTTTTATGGTTGTAATAACTCTATTTACCATTACTATTATTGAAAGAAGATGACTCTTTCCCTATTGTTTCTTCCATTCTTCCCAATAGTATGTTCCACATGCTTCCCTTTCAATACCTTTGTGTTGTAACCTTTAGAAATTTCTTTTAACTCTTCTTTATATTCTTGAAAACTTTATATTGCTTCCTATGAATAAATATTCATCGAGCTTCCTGTGGGCTTTATTTTGTTGAAGTATCAGCTCGAACATTGCATTAAAGGTCCTTCGACCCCTTTTTGTTAAATGTCGCTGCCTAGCCACATCTCTACCCTACGCTCCCCAAAAGATTTCTTCCTTTTGCCTTTTCAAATGGCCTTGCAACCTTGCCACATGTCCACTTTGTACACATTTGAAAGCTGCTTCTCTTCGCTTTTAAGTTAGGCTCCGTCTACATGTAGCATGGCTTCATCTTCACATATTTTAATGGACCCCACAGTTGGTACCAAAGATAAGACAGATTACACATGTCTCCTTGGCACAAGTTTCTAATGGAAAAAGAAAAAGATGAACACGGGCTGCATGATGTCACCACGTGTCTATCCAACGGGTTTTTTTTGTAAATGATGGATAAAATAAGCCGGGGGCAGTGACATCTTGCTGTGTGTCATAACTGTTGTACTAGGGTAGCGACACTTGTAGATAATGCGACTTCACTGGGACCATTGCCATCATTCGTAGAGGATACACCTGAGCTTGGAGTGACAAGATGCTTTGGTTGGAATCTTTCTATTGCAACGGTCAAGAGGAATATTTGATTCTACATCATTGCCAGGGATTCACAAATATTTTATGTTACTGCTCGCCAAGGCGGTGGGAGCGTTCGACTATATATACTCTTTTTTTCTTCGAAGGAGGGTGTCCAGGATTTTACAGAAATACATAGATTTTGGAAAAGACACCAGGCCTTTGTTATTGTTATTTAATTATTGTAAAAAGACTCTCAAACTGTGCCAATCATTTGGCCTTTCTACTCTTTTTATGTATTTGATTAACTTTAGACTATGTTGTTATTGTTGGAATGACTCATTTTTCGTACTTCTATAAATTGAATGCAGTTTTGTTGGTCTAGATCATGTCTTATGACTCTTCTTGTTAGTAAATATGTGTGCAAAGTTATTTTATGTCAATGAATGAATTTTTTATACTTTGATCTTCAATTTTTTCCTTTCCGGGACATTACAAATTACTAATCGGGCCCTTAGATCTATGATTTATCATGCCTGTTATCTACGTTTTGGCACATCGCCTTAGGTTATATTTTATTTTTATATATCTACTTACTTTTCCCATTTTAAACCCCCATTACAAAAGAAACTGACTTCTTTAAAAATTTAGACGTCACTCAGTTTAGCACAATATGTCCCCCATAAACTGAGTTTCCCACAAAGGGCTATTACCTTGTCAAATTTTGGCATCAACAGTTTCTTTTCCTGGCATGCTTGGTGGGACCAAGCTTAAATGAATTTTTTCTTCAATAGGGTGTATGATCCATCAGCCTATTACTAGGTCCCAAATAGCGATTTAAAACCCTAGTCTACTAGTACCACCACTAGGAATAGTCTAGGCTGCAAATCAGTTGGTAACCATTCTGCTAACCATGCTACTAGACGCCAATAGGAATTATGTAGCATGGGACGCCAAAAGTTCCCTCGTAGTGTCAGTAGCACTCGATGTATGGTCTACTATCTTAGCCTCGGCTTTGAAGGCTATACCCAAGTTTACTAGAGATGGCTCAAGGACACCCACATAACATCTGCAAGATGTGGCAGATGTATGCCTAGTGCATGAAATCACCACTTATAATGTAGCGCTAAGGCTCCTCACAACTTCTTTCCAAGGAAGAGCCCTAGATTGGTACCAAACCTTACCAGCTAACACTATCCATACCTGGGATGAGCTCGGAGACCCATTCTATGAAAGATTTTGAAATGATGGGAATCGCTCCTTGCTGTATTATCAACTATCTACCATAAAGTGAGCCCCCAAGAGGCTATGATGGACTTCAATGCCCGATTCTACACAAACTGGTAGAGGATCCAGGTTGCTATCTAGTTGCCTCCTGAGTTGGCGTTCATATTCTACCTTAAGTCTATCAACCTTGAAATTTCCATGATGATCAAGTCCTTGGGAGGGACCACTCTGCCAGGCACTTACAACGTCACCATTAAGGCGGAGAATAATTTGATAGATGCTAGAAAATTTCCACCTCATCCCATCATGCCAATATTTCTTGAAATATCGATGCCTTCCCAGGAAGTTGCATCAACTAATGTGCCTGCATCTCCCCAGTTAATGTACACATATGCGACAATTCCATAAAGTACTGTCTCTACCTCTGGTTCTTCTAAGGATGAAATGAGTGATCTCAAGGAATTGCTGCAGAATATGGCAAACAACATAACTACCCTTAAGTGAAATCAAGCCACACCTTCGAAGCCTACCTACCAAAATTATCAAGGTGGAAGGTCCTCTTACCAAAAAAAGTAGTTTCAAGGAGGCACTCGGGTAAATCCGCAGGCACAAACAATAGGTCAAATGGTATCGGTACCCACTCCATTGCAGAGGGCTAGCTTAAGCTCGAGTAGAGAGTTGACCATGGGTCAAAATAATTTAGCAGATGACACCAACCCCTGGTGCTTCCCTTGCAACGATGCGCATATGCCCCAAAATTGCCCACGTGGCAACTTACAACAAAATGTGGCAGACCAATGCAACCAAGCTACAACGTCATCCCCTGAAAGCTATGTGTATACCTCTTCACAAATGGACAATGTGGTGCCCACCGTGTAGATGAAAAGGATGTTACTAGAGCAAGAAGTGAACATCGGCCCTGACCACACACTCTTTTCATGGATGGAAGAAGAAGAAGCGGTGTTTTCCAATGATACATTTGCATCTAAAATGCCCCAAGTACAATCCGACTACAACACTCGCTCAAAGAGGAGATTTACTAGCAAATCAGTTATTCCATAACTAGCCAGTCTACAACCTAAAAGTGCTTCTGACTAGATACCTAGTACCTCCACAGCACCGCTGCAATATCATTCACAGAAGGAAATTATTATAACAAGAGTGAAGGAGCATAAAACTTTGAGTTTTCCACCTTTCAATGTGGTGGAACAATTGAAGAAATCATCCACTAATATGTCTTTGTGGGATATTCTAGCCATCCTGGAGTAGAAGACACTATTACAGAAGGCTCTCCAAGAAGAGGTTAGCACAACGCCGATGGAGCAGTTGCCCAAAGCAAAGGCAATTGATCAACCATCTCTTGCCAAAGTTCTTACAAACAACATAGTGGAAGCTCCTACTAAAGTAAGAGATAAGCCAAAGCCCCAACCCTTCTTCTTAACCCTCATTGTAGGGAAGAAGTTATTGCATAATGCCATGATTGATTCTGGTGCTAGCACCATGGTTACACCTAAACAAATAGCTGAAGCTTTAGGACTCAACTATGAACCCTTAAAAAGGGGAGTGATGTAGCTTGATGGGAACAGAGTCGAAACAATAGGTGTTATCTAGGCACTCACTTTGACTCTATTTGCTTGCCCTAGTATCACTGTGTCGTAAGACACTATGATCATAGATGTTCCTCCCATGTTTGGCATTTGTCTATCTTGAGAATTTACTTCAAAGGTAGGCAGATACCTATCCCTGTACTGGTCGCATTTTATCCTCAAAACCAAGCATGGGGAAAAAATGAAGATAGAATTAGAAGATTTACATTTGAAAGATGTAACCAATGAAGCCATGATCAATTTTGAAGCCGCGCATACCTCTATCACCAAGCAAGAAATGTATTGTGTTGAGTTACTAGAAGATGAAAAAGTGACCAGAGATCATAATGATCAAGAGGATGCTCTGTTGAGTGAACATATGGACAACGACCCTTTTGGAAACTACCATGCTAACGGGCTAGGCACCTATGCCATCTACGAAGATCAAGTGCTCCCAAAGGTTTCCAAAGGATCTGAAGGCGGCCAAGCACCCGAACTATGGTTGTTGCACTTTGACGGAGAAAGGTGCAAGAATGACACGTGAGCTGGAATATGCTTAATATCCCCACAGAATGAAAAGACACTGAGGTCTTTTTGATTCTAATTTTCTTGCTCAAACAATGAATTTGAATACAAAGGATTAGTACAAGGTTTAAGCCTTACTAAGCGGATGGGTATCAAACAACTAATGGTGTTTGGAGATTCTGAACTGGTAGTCAACCAAGCTCGAGGAATTTTTGTAGCAAAAAATTTCTGCATGAGATCCTAGCGGCACTGAGTTTGGGACCTAGGTGATGGTTTTGAAGCCTTCAACATCTAGACTGTTCCCCAAGAACAAAATAGTGACGTGGATCACATGGCAGCAGTCATATCCCAATTTGATCCTACCTCCGACCTCATTCACAACAAGCACTCTGTACGAGTAATCGTCTGACCAACGATTCTCGATAACGATCAAATTTGGAAAGTGTTTGAAAGTGATGAACACATTGCCTCGTTTACCTAGCAGTCGCGAGAATTCGCCGATCAACTCCAACCAAAGGTGACTGAGGCCTACCAGGGAAAAATCCTTCAACTCAAATCTAACAAGCTTCCAAGGGGATTGGTCACTCTATAAAACCTCTTTGATTGTGTCAATGCAAGAAATGACAAGAGGAAGTTTGTGGTGGATAAAAGCGACTACACATATCTTCAAGTCGTAGATGGAAGAAAACTCAAAATCGGGAAGGACATCTTGCATCATGATAAAGAAAGGCTCATCAATTTCTATGAGAAGTATGAAGGAGTAGTGTCGTGGTCCTATTATGATCTGAAGGGATACAATCCCGACATCATCCAACACACTATCAAGCTGGAAGAAGGTGCAAAGCTAGTTTGACAAAAGCAGAGGCCAGTGAACCCAAAGATTGAAGCACTAATAGCACAAGAGCTAACATAGCTAATCTAGTCATGGATTGTCTTTTCAATCAAGCATAGCACATGGGTATCCAACCTGGTCCTGGTCTGAAAGAAGAATGGAGATATTCACTTGTATGTGGACTTCTGAGACCTAAACAGAGAATCCTTGAAGGATCATTATCCTCTACCTTCTATGGTGTCAATCCTACAAATATTGGCAGGATTGGAAATGTTTTCCCTACTGGATGGCTTCTCCAGTTATAATTAGATCCAGGATAAAGAATATGATCAACAAAAAAATACGTTCACTACAAAGTGGGGGACATTCACGTATGCTAAAATTCCTTTTGGCCTATCCAATGCAAGAGCGACCTTCCAGTGGGCAATGGATATCGCTTTCAGTGAATTAATCAATAAGATTATCCTAATCTATTTAGATGATCTCACTATGTTCTCTAAATCTAAGGATTATCATTTTGATCACTTAGAAATGGTTTTTCAAAAATGCCAAGAGTTCGGGGTTTCCTGGAATCCAAAAAAATGTGTATTCAGAGTACCGCAAAGTAAGCTATTGGGAGATGTGGTGTCCAAGGAAGGGGTTTCAATTGATCCCGAGTGGGTGAAAGCCATCAAGGAGCTTTCCCTTCTGGTTAACAAGAAAGGCATCCAGTCTTTCCTGGGGAAGGTAAATTTTGTTAGCAAATTTATTTCTGACTTTGCAGGAATAATCAGGCCAATCACCCTAATGTTAAAAAAGGATCAAGCATTTAAGTGGACAAAGGAAGCCACAGAAGCCTTTGAGAAAGTTAAGGATGCTATTTCCTCAGCTCCTATACTAGTTAATCTAGACTTATCTAAGGACTTCATAATGTATGTATTCAGTAGCAAGTCAAGCATAACTACTATCTTAACTCAGAAAAATAATGAGGGAAAAGGAGAGAATCTATTAGCATTCTACTCCTGGACCCTGAAGGAATATGAGACGAATTATAATTTCATCGAAAGGAAGGCATTTGTAAAAGTGAAGGGACTAAAGAAGTTCCACCACCTAATCTCCTGCAATAAGGTGATAGTTTATGTCGCACATTCCAGTGTGTGCGAATACATCATGGAAGGAGAAATCATAGAAAAAATAGCTAATTGGATCACCAAGATCCTCGAGTATGACATTACAGTTAAACCCACCAAAACAATCCAAGGAAGAGGACTATGTGAATACCTAGTGCATGACGAAGAAGTTGGCACTGAAAGAGAGCAACTGGAACTTGTTCTGATGAATAAGTTGGAGTTTGGAGGCTGCTGGCTGACGGATAGAGTAAGATTCATGCAAACGGGGAAGTATCTGCTAGGTCTTCCCCCTAGAAGAGGAGATACTATCGACTATAGAATAGCAGATATGTGCTAATTGAAGGGGTCCTTTTCAAAAGGAACTTCAATGGCATCCTCCTGCGGTGTGTTACCTCAAGGGAAGCCAAGAAAATCCTTGACACTTTTCACAGTAGTGTTGCAGGTGAACACTTCTCCGCTAAGATCACCACCCTCAAAATCATGTGCACAGTTTATTTTTGGCCAACACTTTTCAATGACTTGCACTCCTTGGTGAAGGCTTGTAGGGAATATGCCAGTTTTTTATAGGGAGAAGAAATAAATCTGCGATGCCTCTCAAACTTAAAGTAGCAGACGAGCCATTTGCACAATGGGGCCTGGGTAAAAGCAAGAAGTTGAGTACACGAAGAGGGAAAATTTTGGGCAACAAAAAAAATCTCGTAATAAACGCGTACGCGTTACGGAACGGGTACCCGAACCTAAATCCGAACGCGTACGTGCTCAGGAACGGGTACGCGAGCCTAAAATGCGCACGCGTTATGAAACACTTACGCGTTACAAATGCATACGCGTTACAAACGCATACGCGTTTCATAACGCGTATGCATTACTAACGCATACACGTTTCTAAACACATACGCGTTATTGAAAAGTATTTATTTTTTTAAATAAACTGCTGGCTTTTCATTTTATCCACTATTTTTGGCGAATCGAGAGAAGTCCAGCAAGAGCGCGTACGCATTTAGAGGCTGTTGCTCGCTCCTCCTGTCAACACACTTGACCTCTGAGACCTCCAGGTTGGTTGATTTCTGCCCTTTTTTGCTTTGTATCTTGTTTTTTTGTTTTTTAATTAGTATTTAAATTTTTTTTGTTTAATGCATTTTATTTCAATTTTTAATAGTTTTAAATTGTATTTAAAAAATAAATAACGTTAAATTATAAATTGAAAACTATATTTTATCTAAACCTAAATTGGACATAACTTAGAAATCTAAACCCTAAAACGTAAAACTAGAAACCTCTTAGAAACCTCTCTCCCCTTAGGTGAGCTAAAATTAGAAACCCTAATACAATTTTATCTCTAACCTTAACCCTAACCATAATTTTAACCCTAGCTCTAACCTTAACCATAACCCTAACCCCAAAACTAACTCTAGTTCTTACTCTTACCCTAACCTGAACCCTATCCTCAACCCTAACTCATGTTTTAACCTTAACCCCAATCGTAACTCTAATTTTTACCCTTTTCCTAACCATAACCCTAAACCTATGCCCAAAAAATAACTCTAATTTTAACCCAAACCTAACCCTAATTCTAACTCTAACCCTAACCCTAACCCCAATATTAAGCCTAACCCTCACCTTATCCCTAACCCTAACCCTAACCCTAATTATCTATAACCCTAACCCTAACTCCAATCTTAAGCCTAACCCTAAACTTATCCCTAACCCTAACCCCAACCCTAACTCTAATTTGTACACAAATTACAAACCATAGGTTCCAAGAGAGACACTTAAAACTTATAAAAAATAGGTATTGTAGGAGTCACTTGGATAATAATTCAATGTATCTTAATTACTATCCCTATATGGAATTTCTCATGATTGATTTATGAATTTTCATCCATTAACTATATATGGAAATAAATGGGGTTCCCTCCTCTAATCTCTAGTGATAGGAAAATATGGTGTCCAATCTATTCAAGTAAAATTAATGGATAAACAAGAATACCACTCTCAATCTTAGGATTTAATTAAATAGCTATCTTTTAATTTCTTTCCTTTTTACAAGCTCCAAAATAAACCTACATGTACAAACCTTTTTATCAATGCCACTTTAAAATTACATTCTTTATTATATAACACTAGTGGCCCCATAACTAGGGCACTCATAACATACTTAAATATTATAGTCATTTCCCTATTTTATTTTCGTAAGTCCAATGAGAAATAAGAAATATTTTAGGATATCATAAAATTTTATTGAAAAAAGGATAAGGAGAAAAAGAGGAATTCTTCTAAAAGAATTTTCAAATTCTAAATCAAGGCTAAAGGAGTCAAATGGGCTAATTCTAGGAAGTTGGTTGAATATTTAATCATAAAAAATCCCAAAAGGAGGGAAAAATCAACAAAAAAAAATAGTAGAGCAACATGTGACACCCTTTTGAATTCCTAAAACCCCATGTTTTATAGGAAGATGAAGAAGAATTTGAAACCATTCCCCTCATCCCTTAGGAATAATCTATTAAGGAGAAACAATATAGATTAATAGAAAAATATTTGAATCAATGAAAATATATGAGAGAAGCCTTATCTTTTGAAAAATGTTTCAATATGGTAAGAAGTTCCATCTACAAGAAATGAGCAAGGAATATAGAAAGTGAAGAATAGGGAGATAAAAAGTAAGCTAAAAAACTTTATGCACCTAAGTTTGATTGTAGTGACAAGATTTTTCTCAGGCCCAGTTGGAGAAATTAGAGACTTACTTCACCCTCAACCCCATAACCCTAACCCTAACCCTAATTCTATCTCTAATCTTAACCCAAACCCTAATCTTAACCCTAACACTAATTTTCACCATAACCCTAATCCCCACCATAACTCCAATTCTTATTGTTACCCTATCCATAACCCTTAATCTAATTTTAACCCAAACACTAACCCTAACCCTAACTCAATCTCTAATCATAACCCTAACCTTAACCATAATTTTATCTCTAACCTTAACCCTAACCATAATTTTAACCCTAGCTCTAACCTTAACCATAACCCTAACCCCAAAACTAACTCTAGTTCTTACTCTTACCCTAACCTGAACCCTATCCTCAACCCTAACTCATGTTTTAACCTTAACCCCAATCGTAACTCTAATTTTTACCCTTTTCCTAACCATAACCCTAAACCTATGCCCAAAAAATAACTCTAATTTTAACCCAAACCTAACCCTAATTCTAACTCTAACCCTAACCTTAACCCCAATATTAAGCCTAACCCTCACCTTATCCCTAACCCTAATTATCTATAACCATAACCCTAACTCCAATCTTAAGCCTAACCCTAAACTTATCCCTAACCCTAACTCTAATTTGTACATGAATTACAAACCATAGGTTCCAAGAGAGACACTTAAAACTTATAAAAAATAGGTATTGTAGGAGTCACTTGGATAATAATTCAATGTATCTTAATTACTATCCCTATATGGAATTTCTCATGATTGATTTATGAATTGTCTTCAATGATTTTCAATATTTTTCATCACTTGTTCTACTAACCTTCTGTTTTTATTCAACTCTCATTTATAGTTCTTAAGTGACTATCAGTTTCTATTCAACTCTCATTTATAATATGAATTTTTAATGCTATGATTTTTTAATGTTATAAATGAAAAATATTTTCAATTTGTGCATGTTCAATGTGATTTTTAAATAACTTTGAAATTGTGTGCATTATTTAATTAGTTTGTTGATATATATTTTTTAATTGTTTAACATGCAGTTGCCATATCATTTCTCGTCCATGGATCCACTTTTCACTTTAGAGGATTTCATGCCTAATCCAAAAATTCCTATAGATCCTGGTGCACACCCCACCCCACCACATGAGGATATGCCTCACTCACCTTCGCATTCTCCACCACTTGAACCCCCACCCCCTCCTCCATTTGACCAAAATCAACTAAGAGACAATATTCGAGCCAACTTAGTTGTGATTCAAGGGAACATAGATCTCATAAAAAATGAGACTAGAATCCCTCCACATCTCGCACGGTTTGCATCTACAATGCAAACTATTGTCGATTATGTTCGATCTATCGATGCGGACCTAGATAGGTTCCATCAATGGAGAGAAGAGAGGAGACAATTCTATGCAGATGGGCTGTCATATAAAGAAATCAATGACCTAAAAATCACTAAACAAGCTATGTGCCAATATTTTGTGAACCCCCAAACAAACAAACCAATACCACCCACAAAAAAAAAGAATTTCAATTTTATGGTGTAGGCACCCGCAGATAGCTGCAAATTTTTGGGAGAGATGGTGGATGGTGTTTGATACTCCACCACATGGCAACAGTGAGGTGCCCTTATATTTTTTGAGAAAGTTATGGGCTGAGTTTGAGTTGGGTAAAAACCCAACTATTTTGATATGAGGTCATTTCAGGGAGCTGGGCGTGGCATGCCCCAACATAGACTAGGAGCACGTGTCGATCCTCAGCGACGTGCTCCAGTTGCGCCTCTTGTTCCTCCTCCTTCTCCTGGTATTCCCGCTGCATTTCAGCACAAACCATGTTATCTACACTAGGAGCATTGAGTTCACTTTCAGGACATCTCACTCAGCAGACTACACACGCGGCCACTGCAGTGGCCAATACAGAGCATGGAGGCTCGGGCTATAGGGATACTCAGACATCCACTTCAGGTGAGGCACATGCATCTGGGGAGGGATCATACCTAAATTTACTATATTCTGAGGATCGTCCCACACAGGTATGTTCATCTTTTGAACTTAAATTTAATTCAAGTTTGAAATGTAAAAAATTCATGTAAATAATATAACATCAAACTATATATATAATATAATATTAATTCAATAATTTTGTGTTTGGTGTATAGACACATGATGACGTGATGCCCGAAACTCAATATCATCATCATGTGTATATGTCGAGTGCTGTAGATTTGGGCTCACCTTTTCAACAGGTACTTGAACCAAAATATATTAAATAATTTGTGTGTCCATATATATATAATTTAATTTGAATTTGTACACATGTGTGAATTGATATATTATATCTAGATGTAGGGAAGTCATACTATTCCTAGTATTGACGAGCCACAAGTTACAGTGGTGAGCGCTCCTGAGACATCATCAGCTCAGGTGCGTGCTTTCAAAAGTTTGTTAAGTTTAAATTAAATACACATCATAGATCTAATTTAATTTTTACATTTACATACACATGTGAATGATCTATATGAACTGTTGTACATCTATATGTAGGGATTTGATGAGATAACCATGGCGGGCCGCGCACCTGAGACATCATTGACATCTATTCATGGGCAATCTCAGGTGCGTGATCATGAGGTCATATCATTCGAGGTTGTAAACTTTACTTTAAATCTCCTATACAATTTTTACGAACATTATATATATATTCAAGGTTTTCACATATTGTGTGCTTTATATGAATATGCAGGATATAGTGGATCAGGCATTTGCATCTTCTCAACAGACAGTTATGTTACCTGTTGAAGAAAATGTGCCAGTTGATTCACATGACCATATGGTAATTTATGCATACTAGAAATCATTTTTAATATATTTAGTCGATATTTAATTAGTTTTTTTTTATCTAAAAGTTTATATTTTCAATTTTAAATATGTTTAATTATATCAAAATTTCTAAATAAATTTAAATCTAATTTTGAGTTTCTTGAACTCTTTTACAGCATGATGCAGGTACATCTAGTCAACGTGGAACAAAGAGGAGACTTGATTTGACCGATCAGCTTGAGAGTTAGATAGTTTTATATTTTATGGACTACAAACCTCTAGTTTCATTTCAATATATGTGTTGGACTTGACATATAAATTTTATGGACTATGTAGATCTCTAGTTTTATTTTGAACATGTTATTATAATATATGTGTGTTTATTTATATCAGTTGACTTTAATATGATGATTATATATGCAGTCAATTATGAGATCATGTTATGTTCATTTTCATAATTATATGCATTTATATACATATCTATATATTTATATTTTATCAAATTTTCAAGCAATACATGCACTATATAATAATTCTTATCTAGAATCAAATTTCATATATATATATAACTTATCAGATGGTTAGGTGACAAATTAAAACATTCCTTAAATAGTTTCTTAAATCATATTCATAATAAATTAAGGGCAAGTAATTCTAACTATTTTCCAATTACATAGCAAATATTTGAATCAATAAACAAAAAACCATCTCTTTGTATGTATATTTAATGTATAATCTATACAATTGAATAATTATATAAAATGTGGTAAATAGAAGACACATGAAATATGTATAATCTATAGAATTTGAATAAGATATTTAAAAAGTGACATCGAACAAACATATATAATGTACATCAAGAAGTTCAATGTACAACTATATAACATGATGAAACATATATGTGCATGTAGATACAATTAAAGCTTATCAACTTTTAGGTGAATACCAAAAATTGATATTTACATAGTCTCCAGATAAAATAGTTTTTCAGTTCAACAATCACATTGTAGACCCACTTGATGAGAACTTGCAAAAATAATTAATGTAAGTAACTACAGTTTTTACGAGTCATTTAAGTAAAAAATTCATGCAAGAAAAGAATTGCATATAGTAAATTCCATACAAATTCA
>VDFB02096398.1:0-35604 GCA_007258455.2 Sequoia sempervirens | reverse complement strand
GGGGGGAGGGCCAGGGACAGATGTACAGGAGCTACACACACAGTTACAGGCGATGCAGGCAGAGAGGGATAGAGGCGCAGAGCAGATACATCAGTTGATACTAGCTTAGGAGGCCTAGGCACGAGAGCGGCGGGCTATCAGTGTAGATCGAGATCGGTATAGGCATGAGCGGAATTCCGCGAGACTAATAGCCTAGCAGAGGGATGAGTTTATGCAGCAGACTAGTTATTGGAGAGGGGTATATGAGCAGGTTGTTCCAGATCCAGCGCAGCGCACTGCACGCTATGTCAGTCAGGCTCCACAACCACCAGGGCCATCCCAGTCATTAGGGACACGCACCGAGGGTTTCAGCGATTACCAGCGGACTCCGTCTCCATATGGCAGTTACCAGGGTACACCCACCCGTGAGTACCATGGGACACCCACCCGTGAGTACCAAGGGACTCCAGCACATAAAGGGCCAGCACCCGATTCTCCATAGAGGTCAGACGTGGGCAGCTCATAGTAGAGCAGATAGATGCAGGACATTGGTTATTCTTGGCAGATACAGGGTGGATGGTTGGTGCATGTCGCCAGAGGGCGGAGGTGATCCACATCTCTGGATTTTGTATTTTATTAGGCGATATATGATGGAGATGTATTGTATTATGACATGATATTTATTATTTTGATTCTGCGATGGCCTTTATTAACATTATGTATGATGTTTCCTTTATGTGGCTATATGAGATGATTCCTGATGTGGTTCCATATACATATATATACACATGTTTATATGGATGATTTATGCTTTATGATTTATGTTTTATGGATGGATGATTTGTGATCGATGTAAATGTTTCTATGATTCATGCTATATGGATGCATATGTGGATAGATGATTTATGCATGTTTATATGATTTATGATGTATGACTTATGGATGCACATGTTTATATGATTTATGATGTATGATTTATGGATGCACATGTGGATAGACGATTTATGCATTTTATATGATTTATGAATGCAAAAAAGGGTAAATGCTTACAATGCACCTAAATGTCAATAAAGACCGTTATGAGAATGCAGATAGGCGATAGGCGGATGGAAGATTGCATTTTCCAAAAACAACTGTTAATATCCTGAGAGGAAGAGGACCCAAGAAGAACAAAGAACGAGAGTACTTGCACAACTGAAATCATAAGCAGTGGTTATGATGGAAATGAAGGGTGCATGCAAAGTGGTGGAAATGCAATGAAAATGAGATCTTGCCATCTTTGGAGCATTGATATTTACTATAGCGTAGGGTACCAAGCACCTTGATATAGAAGACCAAGGCGAGCGAGTACTCTACGCAGGAAACAAACACAACAAACAATAAGGTTATCCCAACACCCCGAGGTTGCGATGACCTCGGTCGGGCCTGGTGTTGTAATAACCACAAACACACAAAGTTGTTCCAACGTAACACAAGATCCTGGAGATCTTGGTGGGTCTTACGAGGGATAACTTGAGAAGACAGCAGACAAAACAAAAGATCAAGGTATGCCCCCATTTCAACAGGTCAAAGCCCGCCATGGTATGGTGGACCAAGACGACCTTGACAAGTGATGGGAAGGAACCTAAAATGATAAACAAAATTCGAAAGCATCACAAGATCATAATCAAGACAACAGGTCCTTTGCCATAGAATCAAGGTGATGGATGTGATTGGCAAGGTCTGCTAGGAAGGATTCATCCTGTTGAGATCAAAGATGGATGCGAAAGTAGGATGATCCAGTTGACGCGGGATGTTACGGAGGGACAAGATTTTATAACACCAGGGAATTTCATTTGTTAAGAACCGGTTAGATGTGGGAATAACTTGATAACGAAGCACAAAAGACCAACATAACCTACAAACCTAGGGGCTCGGGGGCCGATCATAGATTAGCCTTGCCTACGTGAAAGCGTAGAGCCCTCGTAGTTCTAGAAAAGACCATGGATAAAGCGAAAAGAAGACAAATGATAACCAATGATGATAGAAAAATGCCCCGAGGGTGAATCAAATGATTAACCTTGCCTACATGACAGTGCAGGGGCAACGTAGTTTGACTAATGGACGCGACAGGATGGGACCTAGGTGAAGACCGATGCGATGGATGATCCTACCCGATGACACGCACAGAACAACGAAGGGAACAAATGACACAAGCTCAAAGTGGGATACTGAAAAGCTTAGGAATGGGGGATAGGCTAGATGGGTCATCCAATGCTCAATCAACATTTACCAAGCAGTCAGGGATGAGATGGGTGAGGACAATAGTGCGGCTGAAGGCATAACATAACTAGGATGTTAGGTAGATAATGATTAAGCCCTCTATGGATGACACCTGTTACCAGGTTTTCACCATCCATACTTATCCAAGGCGCCACCAAGAGGTGGTTTTCACCATAGGATGGATTTATTTCTCTTGACTATTTTTGCATTTTTTATTTTTTTTGATTTTTTTGATTTTTTTGATTTTTTTGATTTTTTGACTTTTTTGGATTTTTGACTAGGTGGGGTAACCGAGCATATTTAAGTGTAGAACTTTTTTAGATGCATGATGTTGATGGGCTCGTCAAGGGGGTCTCCTTCAAGAGTAGTCAACCTGTATGCCCCAGACCCATATTTAGCGGCTATGATATAGGGCCCTAACTAATTTGCCTCAAATTTTCCTTTCTTGTCGCGGTCTTGCTGAGTACATTGGTTCTCCTTCAGGACAAGCTCGCCCACCTGGAATTGCCGAGGGTGAACCTTCTTGTTATAACTGCGCTTGAGGCGATTCTGGTATGCTTGCAGATGGTCGTAGGCCTTTATTCTTCGTTCATCTAGTAACTCTAGTTGTGCAAGCCGCACAACACGAGCATCCTCTTCGCTGATAAGGTTCTTCAGAGAGATTCTCAATGATGGAAGTTCAACTTTGATTGGAAAGACGGCTTCAGCACCATACACTAAAGAGTAGGGGGTGGCACCTGTCGGGGTGTGGATGGATGTGTGATATGCCCAAAGGGCAGGATGAATGTGAAGGTGCCAATCTCATCCAGTGTTATTGACAACATTTTTGAGAATACGGATGAGGGTTTTGTTGGTTGCTTCCGCCTGACCATTACCCTGTGGGTAATAAGGCATTGACCAGCGGTGCTGGATATGGAAGGTGTCACAGAGGTGTTTCATGGCTTGGTTTTTGAATGGTTTTTCGTTGTCAGAAATGATAGTGGACGGGATACCATATCTGCAGAGAATATGGTAAAGGATGAATCTGGAAATCTGAGTACCGATGATTTGTGAAAGAGGCATTGCCTCCACCCACTTGGTGAAGTACTCAGTGGTAGTAATTAGGAATGTATGGCCATCGGATGATGGTGGGTGGATCTTGCCAATCAAGTTGAAACCCCATTGAGAAAATGGCCATGGTGCCAGGAGGGGCTGAAGGTCTTGCGCTGGGGCATGGATTAAATCTGCATGTTGCTGGCATGGAAGACACTTTTTCACAAACTCGCAAGCATCGTATTCCAATGTAGGCCAATAATATCCCACTCGTAAGATCCTTTTGGCCAAGGCCATACCATTTGAATGTGCTCCACAAACACCACCATGTACCTTCGTTAGTGTAGCATGGGCTTCGGTCTCATTTAGACATCTAAGGAGGATTCCATCATACCTGCGATGATAAAGTGTATCATCGATGATGACGTATCGAGAAGAGCAATGAATGAAGGATCTGCGTTGGTTACAGGTAAGGTCTAGGGGTATAATGTTATCACGAAGGTAGGTATAGATGTCTTGGTACCATGGGGAGGTGGGACCCACAATTTCACACACCATGTCGGCCTCAGGGATATCATATGCTGGGATTAAAAGTTCTATAAGAAACTCACACTCTGTTCGGTCCTTGGGCATGTCCAGGAGGGAGCCAATAGTGGCCATCGCATCAACTGCTTTGTTTCGTATCCTGGGAATCTGTTCAAATTGTATAGAGGTGAAATATTTCTTGAAATCATCCACCATGCACTTATAGGGTAACAACTTATCATCCTTAGTCAGGAACTCATCATTAAATTTCCTAATGACTAACAAGGAATCACCAAAGACTTTCAACTGAGTTATGCGCCACTGTTTCGCAATTTTGAGGCTGGTGAGGAGAGCTTCATATTTGGCCATATTGTTGGTACACGGGAATGCTATCCTGAATGACTTGGGAATGTAGTCACCCTGAGGGGTAACTAATAAAATTCCTGCCCCAGATCCATTGTGGGTATACGATCCATCAAAATACAGTGTCCACGTGGGGGTCTCATCAACAGAGAAGACTTCCTCATCAGGGAATTCCGTGATCAATGGGTGAGTGTCAACTAGAGGAGCTTCCACTAACTAGTCTGCGATTATCTACCCTTTGATAGCCTTGCGGTCCACGTATTCTATGTTGAATTCACTGAAGAGCATGACCCACTTAGCCATGCGGCCAGTCAGAGTGGTTCTAGATAATAGGTACTTCAATGGATCGATCTTGGCAATTAATTTAACTGGATGGCTAAGCATGTAATGTCGAAGCTTCTGTGTGCTAAAGACGAGTGCAAGACAGGCCTTTTCCATGGGGGAGTAGTTTAACTCGTAGCCAACCAATGTCCGGCTGATGTAGTAGATTGCCCTTTCTTTCGACGACTCATCATGCTGTGCCAACAATGCACCCAGTGCGACTGAAGTGGCGAAGATATAAACCAAGAGGGGTTTGCCAGGAATAGGTGGCATTAATATCGGGGGATGGGCTAAATATTCCTTGATTTTTTTGAAGCCTATCTGACACTGCTGGTTCCATTGGAAGGTGGAATCTTTTTTTAGAAGATGAGTGAATGGCTGACACTTATCGGCTAGCTGGGCTATGAACCAACGGATGGACTGCATCTTCCCCTGAAGGCTTCTTAACTGTTTGAGATTGCGTGGAGAGGGCATGTCCAGGATAGCTTTTACCTTAGTGGGATCAACCTCAATGCCCCTGTGAGAGACTATGAAACCCAGCAACTTTTCTGAAGTGACCCCAAAGACACTTTTTTGGGTTTAGCCGCAACTTGTAGTGCTCTAACCACTCAAATATCTTTTTCAGGATGGCAAGATGTTCTGCTCGTGTTCTGGATTTTCCTAATAGGTCATCAACATAGTCCTCCATGATGATGTGTATAAGGTCATGGAAGATGACCGTCATTGCCCTTTGATATGTCGCCCCCGCATTTTTGAGACTGAAGGGCATAACATTGTAGCAGAAAGTGCCCCAAGGAGTTGTGAAGGCGGTTTTGTGTTGGTCCTCAGGTGCGATTCGGATCTGGTTATACCCGGAGAAGCCATCCATAAGGGAGAACATCTCATGTCCCGCTGTCAGGTCGACCAACATGTCAATGTTGGGCAGGGGGAAATCATCTTTTGGGCAGGCTTTGTTGAGATCCTTGAAGTCTGTGCAGACCCGAATGTCACCATTTGGTTTAGCAACTGGCACTACGTTGGAGATCCACTCGGAGTAGTCAATTGGTCTGATAAAACCCTCCTCCAGTAACTTCTCCAATTCCTTCTTGACTAACAACGCGACTTGCAGATGCATCTTGCGGAGTTTTTTCTTGACAGGTTTGGCGTCTGGGCAAATGTCTAAGTGATGAACCACTAAAGCAGGGTCTAAGCCTGGCATGTCTGAGTATGACCATGTAAAGTTAATGATCCCCTCTTGGAGTAGCTGCACGATGATCAGATACTCTTGCTCTGAGAGTGACTTAGCTACATAGGTGACCTTAGGACTTTCAGCAGTTCCCAGATTGACTTCTTGAGTCTCTTCAATCAGAATAGGTGATCGGGCAGATAACTGAGCTCCCATAAGGGGAAGATGAACATCTCCATCTTCTAGCGCCTCTTCGAGGTTTTCGCCATCAGATGCGTCCTTTATTTTTACTTTTCAAAGTCACGAAGTGCCTCAGGGAGGTTTTCACTAGATGACCATTTGTTATTTTTCTTATTCTCATTTTTGCGACTGGAGTGTTCATCCTCCCCCAATCCCATGAGGTTGACATATGTATCCGCAGACATACTGACAGGTGTGCTAGTTCGTAGGTCCCAATCAATGAGCTCAGGATGGCGAAGGGATAGGCTAATAGTGCAAATGGATAGGCATTCGAACATGGAAGATAGGTCGGCATGATCGACGTCATCGTACACATGTATGATGGATTCTTCCTCAGGTATGTCTTCCAATGAGCCATTGTCCACAACTACACTATTGGAAGCATTAGATGATGTTTCGGGGCCTTTCTGCTTTTTGTCATACCCAATGCCCACATGTTTTGGTAGCGGAGATGTATCAATGGGTTGTAACCGTCCTTGTTCTTGCTTTCCTAGGCCCCTGCCTTGATAGTTATGCTTTTCCACGAACTTTGTCGGCCAGGGGTACTTTTCTTGAAAGTATTCCTTGAGAGGAGTTTCCAGCTGAGGCTCTTCTCGGTAAACCCATTGGCTTATGTCTTCTTCTGGCGCATCTTTCTTGATACTTGGGGATACAAAAGTGGTGGTAGGGATGTTTTTGCCATGGAAGGTGACAGTCGTCTTCATTTGGGGTAGCATGGGAAGGTTGACCATACTCGTGCGGCGATGGTGGCATGGTCGCTATATTAAGAGCAGTATGCATTTCATACTCGCCACAACCTTTGTTAATGATTTGGACTTTTGTGACTGTAGGATCAGTGGAGGATGGAGTGGCTATTACGGTGGATGGTGGATTAACGGGTGATGACTGAGATGCCCCCATTTCAACCCCAGGACAATAATGTAAATGGGGAAATGATGCCTCTAGAGTGTGGAAATATTCGAATGGTTGGGGGTCGGCATAGATGGTGACCTCTTGTCCATTGACTGGGAATTTGACGCATTGATGGTAGGTGGAGGGAACGGCTTGCATAGCATGGAGCCACGGACGACCGAGGAGGAGGTTATATGGCAAGTCCAGATCAAGGACATGACAGGTGATGTACTAAACCACTGGTCCCACTTGGATAGGAAGATTGATGATCCCTTCTGAATTTCTTTCTGCATTATCATAAGCCTTGATTGTAATAATCTGGTTGCTTAAGTCTGCTTGGGTATACCCCACCTGTTTTATGAATTTTAGAGTGCACAAGTTGAGGGAAGAGCCATTATCTACCAAGACTCTTTTAATTTTATGCCGGGCAACCACAACTTCGATATGTAAGGGGCGATTGTGATTAGCATCAATGTTGGGCATGTCATTTTGGCTGAAGTGCAGTTGGTGAGAAGAAGCTAGGTGTCCTACCAAGGCTTGGAACTATGTGGGATCAATGTTTTTAGGCACATGGGTTTCCTGTAGGGCTCTGTTGAGGATTTCTTGATGTACTGGGGAAGACTTAAGTAAATCCAAAATGGAGATATGTGTGGGGGTCTTCCCTAAGTGATCAAGGATATTGTACTGGGAGGTTACAGGTGTCGGTTGGACGGGTGCGGAGGCTGTAGGGATGGTGATGCGGGCCCGTCGTGTGGTAACAACACATTGAGGTTCTTTAGCTTTGACATGTATCATGGATACACGAGGTTCTACCTGCTCAATGTAATGAATAATACCATCGTAATTGAGGGGTACATTCTTATAGCTAATGTTATTTGTGTTGTTATTTTGAGGATTACTGTTGGAAGTGCTCGGGCCTTGGTTATGGTTTGGGAAGGTGTTTTGATAGATCTGCAATTGAGCATTGGACGACGGAGCTTGACTAGGGTCAACCTTGATGTCACCTCGATCTATGAGATCCTGGACGTAGTTTTTCAGACCTTGACACTTATTCAAAGAGTGTCCTTTGATTTTGTGGAACTCGCAATATTCATTTTCCCTAAACCATGCAGGTTTAGGTTTGGATTCGTCGAGTGGCTTGGTGACAGGGTATGTGATTGGATAGCTGATCTGCAGCAGTTTGTTGAAGACGACACTCAAGGGTTCTCCTAGTTGAGCATACTGGCGTTTAGTGTTCCCTTGGTTATTTTGATTGGACTGTTGGGGAGGACGGGGTGTCCCTTGCGGTACATATATGGCATTAGGTATAGATTGCTGTTGTTTCTGGGATGTGTTGGCCACGTGGACATGTTTAGTGTCAGTGACACCATCATTTACTACATTTTTGTTCTTGTTCCAAAAATATTGCTTGTCATTGAATGTCCTTTTCTTATCTTGATTATATATTTTGATGTGCCCCTTGGCAACAAGGGAACGCTCAAGGATGGGTCCCTTCTCTACTACCTCCGTGAAGGTGGTGACACAATGTAATCAGAAGTTATGAGCCATGTCAGGATGGGAGTTCTCCACGAAGAGGGTGACCATGTCCTTTTCTTTCAACAGGGTTTTCATTCGGCTTGCTCAGGCACGCCACCTCTGGAGGTAGCTAGTAAAGGTTTCCCCTTCACGTTGTTTCTCTTTGAGAAGATCCAGGGTATCGGTATCTTTCTCCAAATTGAAGGAGAAGTAGGAGACGAACTTCTCAGACAGGTCTGCAAAAGATTTTATAGATCCCTTTTCGAGGGTCATGAACCACCCTAGCGCGTTGCTCCCCAGACTCTGGGGGAACAAGCGCAGGAGATAGTTGTCATTGTGGAGAACTTCTTGACACTGGGAGTAAAACTCCTGTAAGTGGGCCTTAGGATCTTTGTTCCCCTTATATTTGTCAAACTTTGGCATCTCAAAATGTTTGGGGAAGGGAATCAATGAGATGGAGGGATCATACGGATAAGGGCATATATCTTCAAACTTGAACGATTGTTTTCCAATCCCTGCCTGGAGATCTTTCAGAGTGGCTTTGATTTCGAGGATGTCTGCATTGGCCAGTGTGTTGGATGGGTATTGATGGTAAGATGATTGTGGATTCTGAGATAATGTTTGGAGATGGGAGTATGGATGAGGAGATGGCATCCCCTGTTGATACGCCAAGGGACCTTGCTGATAAAGAGGTTGTTGTTGCGAGGTGAGATATGGATGGGTCAGATGGTTATGGGTGGCGTACTATTGGGAAGTAGGGAGAAGGTGTTGTTGATTGGCTTGTGGATATTGGGGGTGCTGATATGATTGTTGCAATGCCACATAGGAGGGTTGTTGTTGATATTGTTGCTGGTTATAATAGTTGTAATGATGGGGTGGTTGTTGATGCATAGTTGGCAGCTATGGTGGGCGAGATGGGATGTTATGTGGTGGTTGCGCTTGCGGGTGTAAAATGGATGCAAGGAATGGAGATATGGTCGAGGCTGAAGGCCGAGGTTGATTTCCTTGCGATTGATGCTGTGATGGTTGTGGTGAAAATAGGGGATTGACCAATGGTTTTTGTTGAGGTGGAGGTGCGATTGAGATGTTGTGCGAGGGAGGTTGTTGAACGCTAGTGGGAGTATAGGCTTGGGGAGGTTGTTGGGATACAAATGACGATGGAGGAGGGATGTTGGATTGGGATGGTTGTTGGGGGATGAATGACGATGGCGGAGGATTGTTAGATTGGGGCGGTTGTTGGGGTATGAATGACGATGGTGGAGGATTGTTAGATTGGGGCGGTTGTTGAGGTATGAATGATTATGGTGGAGGATTGGTTGCTCTGGGAGGTGGGGGCAAGGCGGCGAAAGGGTTGCCCCCAGTGTTGACAGGAAGCGGGTTCGAGGGGGGTGGTGCCGGTAGCATTAATGGTTGCGGTTGCGGGACATTTTGTGGCATGCCATAGGCAAAAGGATCATTGGGATCAATGGTTTGGGGTGTTTCCGTGACCGAGATGGTGGGATGTGTGGGATTGCCAACGGGATACAGGACAACATTTCCAAACTCAGGTTGATGCCAACCTTCTACGAAAGGAACGTTGGGGACATACGAGCTACTGGGGATGTCATGTGGACCTTGGGGTACGTTAGATGTGGGGGTACCATACTTGGATAAGTCGACACCTGAGGGAGACTTAACACCTTTGTAAATCAAGTGAGCCAAGATTTTGTCACCATGTCTTTCAAGAAGGCATTCTGTCATTTGTGCATTAACAGGGTTGCTGAAGTGTTCCTTGAATGTGAGCTCGAGTTGATCGGCCATGTTTTCCTCCCCAGGTGGTGACGTGTTTTGACCATCCACATTGGATTGCGATGAGGTGCCATTGTGGGGATCGTGAGGGATATTAGCACCATAATTAGGATCTGGTGAGATGTTGACTGTGTTGGTGGGATTTTGAGGGTTGTTCGATTGGGCATTCAGGGCTTGTTGGTCAGCCATTTTCTTTGCCTGTGATCGAGTCTGAATGGGCATGCAAGATAATGAGGTAGATCTTGATGATGAAAGATTGATTCGATTTGATGGGAGATTAGTTGATGACGATTGGTTAGGCCGACGTGGATTGATTTGATGACACTGGATTCGTCCAGGTTTTGGATTTTGATTCAGATAGATTTGATGATGTGGGGGTCGGATTGGTCGGGTGATTAGGATTGATTTGATGATAAATATGATGAAGACCGAGATCCACAACCGAGTTTAAGAAGGATCCTTGGTAACACTAGGTATTGATTGGAAGGTGGATGTATGATAATGACACCGAATCCAACTTGAGATAGAAGCGGATTGATTGGGTCAAAAAGAATGACTGACTTAAGAAAGATAGCAATCCTAAGCCAGTTACGATGATTATGATTAGGGATGAATACCTAGGTCAACGCGGATGACTATTCCAATGGGGTTTATATGGACCAATGGAGATCGGATATGAAAGTGGATTTAGGACGGAAGGGGAGCATCTCAAGGTAGATGAATGGCTCTCAAATCAAGCAAATGAGTGTTCAAGAAAAATGACTCTTAGAACAAAGGGATGGAGACTCGGAACAGACGTTCATATGTTTGTTTTGGATGCTGAATGGTCGTATCGATGTTCAAAACAGGGGGACAATGAATGCCAAGTGATGATATAAGCTGGTCAAAGGATAGGTCCGCCACTGCATTAGGACAGGTCCGCCACAGCACAGGGACAAGTCCGCCACTGCACTAGGATAGGTCCGCCACTGCACAGGGACAAATCCGCAACAGGGTTAGGACATGTCCGCCACTATACAAGGATAGGTCCGCCACTGCATAGGGACAAATCCACCACAGGGTTAGGACAGGTCCGCCATAGCACAAGGATAGGTCCGCCACTACACTAGGACAGGTCTGCCACTGCACTAAGATAGGTCCGCCACAGGGTTGGGATAGGTCCGCCACCACACAGGGACAGGTCTGCCAAGGGATAAGGACAAGTCCGCCAAAGGATAAGTTTAAGTCAGAAGTTTGGATGGATGGGTAAGGCAAAGGACCCAAAATATACCAATCATAAAAGACTTGGTCAAACTGATAATAACTAGTTTTTGCACGAGAAAGACAATTCAAACAACACAACCCTAAGATTAGTAGAAATGGGTATGGTCAACAAAGTCTTCTACTCTAGGATGCACATGGTTGCTAAGGATTCCTCGATATACACCCGGTACGTGAGGCCCAAACCGTGAACACCAACCCGTTACAAGTGTGAGTCGGGAACCTTAGCGAGATACTAAAGGCTCGAACCAACTCTTCATGTCATCCCGACGCTTCGCCAATTACAACGTGGTTGGATTGAGGTACAACTTTTTCTCTCCCCCCTTTATATACCCCGCCAGTACGCGTGGTTGGAATCATCCCTTGGGGTGATGAAATCCCCAAGCAGGTCCCACTAAGAAAGTGAAAAAGGGTGACTCAAAAGGACTTGGAAAGCTACGATTTCTCGTCACCCAGGATTGCCAAATGGTGCAAGGGGATTGGATACGTCAAATAGCCTTCCCAAACACGCCAAACAAGGTTTATTGACCCCTCTTTTAATTAAACTATGTGCCTATTTTACCAAAAGACAATCAGAAAAAACTTAAAATTTTTTACCTTCTAGAGGACAGGTCCGCCACTCTGCAGGGATAGATCCGCCACTCTGCATGGACAGGTCCACCACTCTATCAGGATAGGTCTGCCATTGTAGGACAGGTCCGCCACAACAAGATAGGTCCGCCACCGGAGGACAAATCCGCCACCTTGCCAGGATAGGTCTGCCACAGCAGGATAGGTCCGCCACTCTGTCAGGACAGGTCCCCCACTGCTGGACAGATCCGCCACTCTGTCAGGACAGGTCCGCAACTCTGCAACCTGGACCTTGAAAAATGTAAAAAATAGCAAACGTGAAAGAAATAGACCCGTTTGTGGCTCCCACCGGGCGTGCCAGAAATGTGATAGGTCAAATGTGAGCATTAGAAAACGAGCAACAAGTAAAAGAGTGCAAATAAGCACCAAAACAACCTACACCTCAAGATTAGCCTAAGTTGGAAATAATACAAGATAAAAGCAACGAAATGGAACTCTATACCTTACATCGAATCGATCTTTTGGTTGGCCCTTCGATCTTTGATGTGTATGCTCCTTGGATGGCACAAGATGCAAGCTTAGTGATGTTGTGAGGATGAGTGCAAGTGGATGAAAACAAGAAAATGGCTAAGTGTAGGTTGAGAAACAAAACTGCAAGAGTTTGGCTAGCAAAATGATCTCCAAATGAGAGAAAAGAGGGGGTATTTATAGGATTTTTGAGAATTCCTAGAAGAAATGGAGGGTCAAGATTGAGCCACCAAATATCAAGATGTAGGGCTAAGGTGAGTTGAGAACTCACAAGCCCTCACATCTTGACATGTGGCATGTGATATAGCCCTAAAAGGTGAAGTGGACATGAGGTGGAAGGATGGTACATGACATGGAGGGGGGTACAAAGTACCTTGGGATTGGACAAGATCTCCTCATAAAGGAGGTCCTTGTCCCCATGTGGGTGAGAGGACATGTGAGGAATTAAAAATTCCTCAAATATTCTCATGGGGAGATGGGAAAGAATAAATAATAAGTGAAGGACATGTGGGAAGAAGTGAAGGAATTAAAAATTCCTTTTGGGTGCCTTGGGGGATTAAAAGGTGAATTAAAAATTCACATGGGGAAGTGGAGTGTCTTGTCCAAAAGGAGAAAGCCTTTAATAAGGTTGACTCAAGGACATATGCCATAAATAGGATGAGGATTAGGTTAGGCTAATCAAATGATTAAGGTTGTGCAAGTACTCAGTTAGTTGGACTAATGACTAATTAGAAGCAAGTGGGAGATTATGGAGGATGTGACCTTAATGATGATTAAGAGTGTGCACATGCTAACCCTTGTTAATTAGAAGAAGATGAAGTAATTAAGATGAATTAGGGAACCAACTTGCAAAAGTTGGAGGATGTGACCATGAGAGAGAAAAGAGGAATTAAAAATGAATTTTAATTTAAAAGGGGGATATGACTAAATTAAATAAAAGGGCATATTTATTTAATTTAGAGGAGGAAGAGGGGTAAAGTATTAAATTAAATACTTTAGGACCCTTTTGCAAGATGCAGGGTATTAATTAAACAAATGGTTTAATTAATATTGTCATAGGGGATGAGCCACCGGATGAATAAGGAGACGCGTTTGATCATAGGGAAGTGATCAAATTGGACGTCTACAGAAATATTCAAAGAATAGATCATTTACTCTAAATTCACAATTAGATTTCCTAATCAAGCCATTTTAATAAATAAAGTCATTTGACGCAAATAAACAATCATTTCTCTAGTTTCACGATCATATACTATAAATGAACCCACTTGCTTTATTAAACATTTGGAATAAATAATAAATCAATCACTTTCGTTGCACATGAAATTAAGTATATAATTAACGTTATTCGCACAAATTCCATAGTAGCTCAAAGCACGTTGACAACTTAAGGAGTTTAAACCAATAATTATATTTCATTCCCCAATCGCATATCTTATTATAATCAACCTTTAAATAAAAGCAATTGATTATATAAGATCTATTTTTTAATTTTTTTTTTAAAAATAAACCATTGGACTATTAAAATTCAACGTTCTAATAATAGATTTGAATATAAAATCCACTTTTTGCTCCTATTTCGTAACAAAATCATTTTAAGCTATTCTATATTTTAAATCTTTCTATTTAATTTCATTTGTCTCAATTATCTGTAATTATCAAAATCAAATTATAAATAAAACAAATAGTTGATAAATAAAGTCCTCTGATTAAAATAAACCATTCGTTATCCCTAGCTCCTCAACTATGTTCCATAATCAAAGTTTAATGATTAAAATCAACTGATTAAACTAAATCAATCATTATCTCTAAGTTTCACTATTATATTCAAAATCATTTAAATTAAATCATTTAATCCATATTTCATCATAGAATAAATAAATCAATCAAAGTCAATATTTTATGAAAAACATTTGATCAAACATCAATTTTCATTTCCTCATTACCAATGCGATTATCAATTCAGATTAAGTTCTTATTTTAGATATTCAAATATTATTTAAAATTCCAAGATTTCCCGTTCAAAACATAATTTTAAATAAATTCGATTAATTAGAGGAACTCTATTTATTTCAAATTTGATGATAAAATCAACTCCTTAAGATTTTCCATTCAAAACATAATTTTAAATAAATTCGATTAATTAGAGGAACTCTGTTTATTTCAACTTTGATGATAAAATCAACTCCTTAAATAAATTATATGTAAACAGAACGTATATTGAATCTATAATTATTCTTTAATTATTTCGATTTTAAAACCACCAATTTCAAATTTCCATTTTACCACTTAATGTATAGAAAGATAACATGAAATATAATATATATACACATTAAATATATTATATATTTAAAAATATATTATATATTTAAATATATGCTTAATATATATTCATTAAATATATATTAATTTCTATATATAATCAAAATTTATTAAATATAATATATATATATATTATAATAAATATATATAATTTAAAATTAATATATATATATATATTATACATATATTATAATAATAAACATATATATTATAAAGTGAAAACTTAATAAAAATTAAAAATTTTAATAAAACAAATTTTATACTAAAAGGTATAAAGGCCTTTGGCCTTTGGCTACAACGTAGCCCCAATAGGGGACGCGCCCCTGTGTGGCTACTACGCAGCCTCACATAGGGGATGCAGCCCCTGTGGTGGGTTCCTTGCAGCCCCTCCCTTGCCATGGGGAGTGCTACATAGCTAGCGCCCACATGGATGGGGGGTGGCTGTGGGCAGCCCCACATAGAAAAATTATAATTTATTATTTTCTTTAATTTATGCAATTTTGTTTAGAAACAAAAGACAAACGAAAATCAAAAACCCTGACAGATTTCACCAGTATAAACCAGAAATAAGAAATTTTTTCCAGAACTCAAAAGATATATATAAATATGTCTTAATTTTCATAATCACAGTCAGATTGGACAAATTTCATGAGGAGAAAATTGAGAAGAAGAAATTTAAACCACAACAAAGGAAGAATTTTTTTCTGGGTTTTCCCCAAATTGACAAAGGGTTTAAATCTTTTCGTTTGAATCCTTTTTCAAGATCTATTGCTTGTTTTGGATGAATTTTCATGGGTTTTCATTGGTTTCAATCAACATTTCAAAGATTTCTCACACAACCAACAAAGATTTTCAAACATTCATTTCAAAGATTAAACTATTTTCAAAATGACAAAACAAGAACAAAGAGAAACCTGGTTTTTTTTCCTCCAAAACTTGAAGCCTTCAAACATGGAGTTTTCCAACTCCTCCATTGAATCCAACTCAAACAAAAATCTCCATCTCCTTCACAATTCCAAGCAAAACCATAGCCAAGCCAATTTTCCACAAATTGAAAGATTGAAAATTAATGAGATCCTCTTTTATCCAAAATAGGGTTTTTCCCCTAATTGGTCAAAAACCCTAAAATTCCCACTCACCCAAAATATATTTTAAAAACATGGAAATATTTCTAATTTTTAATTCAAAACCCAATTTCAAATTTTTAATTCATAAAACCAATTTCTAATTTTTAATTCAAAACTTATGCATTTTCAAATTCATTTAAAACAAAAGCATTTCCAAGTTGCAAATAAATATTTTCTTAACCATTTTTCAAAAGTGGAATTAAAACACATTAACATTTATTTATTTATTTATATTTAACTGTAACTATTCAAACAAAATTCTTATTTTTATTGTAATTAAATCTTAATATCGAATATAATTTCCCTTTTCAATTTAAATTTGGAACTTATATATAATAACGTCAAAATAACTATTTTAATTAAAATCACCATTACCCAATTAACCACTAAACTCAATTTAATTTTATTAATTAATGAAATCAATCAATAACCCAATAATTATTTTATTAATTAAATCAAATAAATCAATAAAATAAATTGCATTTCAACATTGCAACTAAACACATATTTAATCACAAATTAAACTACACTTAGCATTTAATAAACTTTAAACTTTGAAATTAAATAAATACTCAAGGGGAGATTGGCCAAATTAAAACAACTAACCCCGATGACAACCTGACAACACGCTATGACTAGGGTGACGACTTGGCATGGAAAACCTAGCTACTATCTCCCAATCAATTTCTGTTGGTCAATGGACACGCTCAAACCTGGAAACCAGGTGGAGTCGATGTCATGTACCTTCCAACCTGCAACAAAGAGCATGTCGAACGTGCATATATACGTAATATGATCAAACACACCGTGAAGAGGAAATCTCAAAATCGTAGGGCACTCACAAGCGAGTGATACAATCCCATCCCCTTCACCAATACAATGTCTCTAACTGACGCATCTAACATCAAAGATATGATCAATAGCATGAAACATCATTTAATCAAATATCTTCTAAGTTACTCCAAATTATGTCATAAAGATAACATCAGGATAACATCACATCAAAATATAACATCCACATTGTATAACAATTTCAATTAGAAGCAACCTAGTTCCAAAGTCAAAGCATAATAAGACACAATCATAACAGGGAAGAACAATGCCGATCAAAGAGCCAAAACATAGGGGTGTTACATCCTCCCCCCTAGGGTCAGGCTTACTCTTGGAAGCCTACAAATACCCCTAGTTCAAGCTCATTAAAATACTCACATAAACAATGGTTCTAATACTGAACCAGTCCATACCTCAACATAACACAACAACGATCCGTGCTATAATCAACACAACCAAGCACACCATCAACCTATACAATCAACATGGTGAGGCATCCCACCACCAAATATCCCAATCATATAACCATGGTTTAACATACATAGTGCCCTATGCACCAATACACATCATCGAGAATTATCATAAAGCCACAACTAATATAATATCATTACAACGTTTACTCAAGGCAAGGTATGCAACATTATCATTTCAACGTTCATTTAACTTTTTGCATTTTGAATCCAGATACAATAATTTAATATCTATATGATTTCTTAAGACTTAACAATAATGTCAGGGACTATAGGCCTCACAAATAGATGCACCTATTATGCAATTATCCTTATCATGCAATTGTTTCACTAATTCCCTTTCTCTAAACTTACTACAAAATGATTTTCTATTCATATTGTACATTTTCCATGATTATGAATGCAACTTGGGGACTTAGGTCCTTTACCCAAGGCTCGATCTAATAAATCAACCTTCATGAATACATAATAATTTTCTCATAAGATACAACATACCATGGGTTTCAATACACCACACACTCAAGGACATGCATCTTCATTAAACCAATGGAAAGAGAGAGAAGACAAGAGTTATATACATTTCTAACATAAGCACAAATGCAATCATGGTTTCATCATCACACGATCACTTTCACACAAATGCATCAATCATAAGAGAGTATGTACAAATCTCTATAACTAACAACATATTCCTTCATTTCTTATTATCATATTTCATAATCTCAATAAAATATACATGCCAAAGAAACTTCAAAACCACATAGGGTCAATCAGGTAATCATTAACGTAAGGAGGTAAAGCACAAGAAGACATGCACCAGAGACTTGCATGGTGAAGAGAAACAACAAAACTCCAAAGGAGAATGCACACAAAAGGAACTTCTTGGCACCTTCAAGGTCACACAAACTTTCCAAGAACATGAACAAAGAAACCAAGCAAGGGAAATTTTTGGCGACACATGTCACCTGCAACCCACCAACAAACACACTACAACCACACTCAAGAACCACTCAAGGGTCTCAACCCTTTACACAACGAAAGAGCCAAGCAACAAGAAGGAAGCCAAACAAAACACACTTCTTGGTAGGCTTGCGATCCTAACCCTCACAAAAGCATTCAACAAAAGACATGCAAGGGTGGAAACAACAACAAAACTGATTGTCATCCACCACACACAGCACATCAAAATCACACACTACACAATCATCCATAATGCATTCTTCCAATAGAAGGGATATCGGTGCATTGTGCACTACACCGAGGATCCTATCCTTCCAAATGGTTTTCTGCACCATTGGACCTATACCACTTAATGACAACTTCTAGGCAAACAAGAGAAATCAACCCAAAAGGAAAACAACACGAAAGAGAAAAACAACTAGGTAAATACAATGGGCTCATAGTGCCCAGAGTATAAACCTACACAACTTACAACATAATGGGTCCAACATAATCCCAGAGTTCCCAGTGTTTAAACCTAGGCTCTGATACCATGTGTAATGCCCCGCCATGCAACCCTAGAGGAAGTTGCAATTCACTACTTAAATGCACCAATTTTTTTTTCTTTCAGTACAAATAACATGTAAGATGAATACACATTGCCAACAACCTCTAAGGCCATGAGACAAGGATTAATTTAAAACCCAAACAACAACAAACATTAATATAAACCGAAACATTAATCACTTAAGGAAATGAGACAACATACATTCCATACAAGATAACTTACAACGAAGGATAAGAAATACCAAAATATTTCAATTAACAATATTTAAACAATAAGATTACAACACTCATTCCCTAAATGAGGTAATTCCAATGAGCATAATTACAAATTACAAATTCCACCTAAATGACAAATGAGGGGTAAAAGAATATAAGATCAACTAAAAAGAACGAAGCCAGAAAAGAAATTGCATCCAACGAGCTCTCCAACATGAAAGACTCGCCCCATGAGCAAGAGAAAACAAACCAACAGAGGAAGGTGCATGTTCCACCCAACCAAGTGAAACCAAAAGGCTCACCCCCCATGCTAGGATATAGTAACAAGGATTTCCTAGACAAGACCATCTACCTCTAAACACAGACTAGCACAACTGAACTGAAACAAGAACAAATACCACATCACTTAACATCGTGGTTATAATGCTTCCAGAGTACAAAATCGAGTATAATCACTATACAAAATAAACCAATGGTACAACACCATACCGACTACTGTCATAGGAGGAGTGTCATCACAAAGGCTGCATTGGTTATCCAATGGTGTTCTTCCTAGGTCCTGGCCCCCCTCTAGGGATATCCTGGTAACCTCTCACGAACCCGATGCCATATGCACACCAGAGCGGAATCAATTATCTTTCGATAGGACAAGATAACGATCTTGCCATTCCAGGCCTTCCCGACTCATCTCAAGTCTCGTACAAGCCCTTGAGCCAATGAGCGAGGCTAAATTATCTTATTAATGTTCAAAGCTACTCTCTCCCTAGTAAGTTATTTTAATTTTTACTTAATTACCTGACTCTCACACGAGTTATCCTGGAACCACTTTGGGCCCGGTGCTCGTTTGAAAGCCACTCCCCTATCAACAACACATAACTCAACCACATGCCAAGGGTAGCCAATGCACTAACACTTATCACACATAATCAATACACCTCAACAGGTAACACATCACTACAAATGTACAAAACTGAAACCAAAGCATGCATTACCCAAGGCTAACACAAGGTTGACTAACATAATGATAACCCACATAACGAACTGAAAACACGACTCAACCTTTAATCACAAGGTCACACAACCCATACGAAGAACCAATTTTCCACTGATACAAGTCTCATGCACTACCTAAGAAAGATAATAACCAATCACAAGGGCAACAACATCATCTCAAGAAACACAACTGGAAGACTTACATGATCAACAAGAAATGACTTAAAGTCAACAATCATATAATCACACGTTCTTTAAATGTCTAAAGATGTAATTTTGAAAAACAAAATTTTCTCATAACATGGAAACCAAAGTACATATCAATGATTGAATCACGTACAACCACCCATACCAATAATGAACCCCTATCTAGAAGGCTTTCAAGATATTCTCTCTATCCCACCAACATCGAAGAAAAACAATTAAACACTGTAAACATTTTAGACACTTAAGTAAGCTAATGTTCTGATTTCCTAAATCCAATCAAACATAGTTTCCATCACTTGCAATCATCCAATCAATAAACTTATTTGTTTTCACAACATAGAAATATTCAAAGAACAGATCATTTACTCTAAATTTCACAACCGTATTCCAATATCAAGACATTTTAATAAATAACATCATCGAATTGGAATTAAACCAATCAATAAAATTATTTCTTTTCACAACATAGAAATATTCAAAGAACAAATCATTTACTCTAAATTCACAATTAGATCTCCTAATCAAGCCGTTTTAATAAATAAAGTCGTTTGACTCAAATAAACAATCATTTCTCTAGTTTCACGATCATATACTATAAATAAACCCACTTGCTTTATTAAACATTTGGAATAAATAATAAATCAATCACTTTTGTCACACATGAAATTAAGTATATAATTAACGTTACTCGCACAAATTCCATAGTAGCTCAAAGCACGTTGACAACTTAGGGAGTTTAAACCAATAATTATATTTCATTTCCCAATCACATATCTTATTATAATCAACCTTTAAATAAAAGCAATTGATTATATAAGATCTACTTTTTTCTTTTTTTTATAAATAAACCATTAGACTATTAAAATTCAACATTCTAATAATACATTTGAATATAAAATCCGCTTTTTGCTCCTATTTCGTAACAAAATCATTTTAGCTATTCTATATTTAAATCAATCTATTTAATTTCATTTATCTCAATTATCCGTAATAATCAAAATCAAATTATAAATAAAACAAACAATTGATAAATAAAGTCCTATGATTAAAATAAACCATTCGTTATCCCTAGCTCCTCAACTATGTTCCATAATCAAAATTTAATGATTAAAATCAACTAATTAAACTAAATCAATCATTATATCTAAGTTTCACTATTATATTCAAAATCATTTAAATTAAATCATTTAATCCATATTTCATCATAGAATAAATAAATCAATCAAAGTCAATATTTTATGTAAAACGTTTGATCAAACATCAATTTTCATTTCCTTATTACCAATGCGATTATCAATTCAGATTAAGTTCTTATTTTAGATATTCAAATATTATTTAAAATTCCAAGATTTCCCGTTCAAAACATAATTTTAAATAAATTCGATTAATTAGAGGAACTCTGTTTATTTGAACTTTGATGATAAAATCAACTCCTTAAATAAATTATATTTAAACAGATTGTATATTGAATCTATAATTATTCTTTAATTATTTCAATTTAAAAACCAGCAATTTCAAAATTTCATTTTACCACTTAATGTATAGAAGAGATAACATGAAATATAATATATATACACATTAAATATATTATGTATTTAAAAATCTATGCTTAATATATATTCATTAAATATATATTAATTTCTATATATAATCAAAATTTATTAAATATAATATATATTATAATAAAATTAATATATATATTATACATATATTATAATAATAAATATATATATTATAAAATGAAAACTTAATAAAAATTAAAAATTTTAATAAAACAAAATTTATACTAAAATGTATAAAGGCCTTAGGCCTTTGGCTGCAACGCAGCCCCAATAGGGGACGCGCCCCTGTGTGGCTGCTACGCAGATGGGGGGTGGCTGTGGGCAGCCCCACATAGAAAAATTATAATTTATTATTTTTTTTAATTTCTACGATTTCGTTTAGAAATGAAAAACAAACGAAAATCAAAAACCCTGACGAATTTCACCAAATTTTTTTCAGGGTTTTCCCCAAATTGACAAAGGGATTAAATCTTTTCGTTTGAATCCTTTTTCAAGATCTATTGCTTGTTTTGGACGAATTTTCATGGGTTTTCATTGGTTTCAATCAACATTTCAAATATTTCTCACACAACCAACAAAGATTTTCAAACATTCATTTCAAAGATTAAACTATTTTCAAAATGACAAAACAAGAACAAAGAGGAACCTAGTTTTTTTGCCTCCAAAACTTGAAGCCTTCAAACATGGAGTTTTCCAACTCCTCCATTGAATCCAACTCAAACAAAAATCTCCATCTCCTTCACAATTCCAAGCAAAACCATAGCCAAGCCAATTTTCCACAAATTGAAAGATTGAAAATTAATGAGATCCCCTTTTCTCCAAAATAGGGTTTTTCCCCAAATTGGTCAAAAACCCTGAAATTCCCACTCACCCAAAATATATTTTAAAAACATGGAAATATTTCTAATTTTTAATTCAAAACCCAATTTCAAATTTTTAATTCATAAAACCAATTTCTAATTTTTAATTCAAAACTTATGCATTTTCAAATTCATTTAAAACAAAAGCATTTCCAAGTTGCAAATAAATATTTTCTCAACCATTTTTAAAAGTGGAATTAAAACACATTAACATTTATTTATTTATTTATATTTAACTGTAACTATTCAAACAAGATTCTTATTTTTATTTTAATTAAATCTTAATATCTAATATAATTTCCTTTTTCAATTTAAATTTGGAACTTATATATAATAATGTCAAAATAACTATTTTAATTAAAATCACCATTACCCAATTAACCACTAAACTCAATTTAATTTTATTAATTAATGAAATCAATCAATAACCCAATAATTATTTTATTAATTAAATCAAATAAATCAATAAAATAAATTGTATTTCAATATTGCAACTAAACACATATTTAATCACAAATTAAACTACACTTAGCATTTAATAAACTTTAAACTTTGAAATTAAATAAATACTCAAGGGGAGATTGGCCAAATTAAAACAACTAACCCCGACGACAATCTGACAACACGCTATGACTAGGGTGACGACTTAGCATGGAAAACCTAGCTACTATCTCCCAATCAATTTCTATTGGTCAATGGGCACGCTCAAACCTGGAAACCAGGTGGAGTCGATGTCATGTACCTGCCAACCTGCAACAAAGAGCATGTCAAACGTGCATATATACGTAATATGATCAAACACACCGTGAAGAGGAAATCTCAAAATCATAGGGCAGTCGCAAGCGAGTGATACAATCCCATCCCTTTCACCAATACAATATCTCTAACTGACGCATCTAACATCAAAGATATGATCAATAGCATGAAATATCATATAATCAAATATCTTCTAAGTTACTCCAAATTATGTCATAAAGATAACATCAGAATAACATAACATCAAAATATAACATCCACATTGTATAACAATTGCAATCAAAAGCAACCTAGTTCCAAAGTCAAAGCATAATTAGACACAATCATAACATGCAAGAACAATGCCGATCAAAGAGCCAAAACAGAGGGGTGTTACAATTTGATTTTGATTGCTTTTGATTTGGATAATGGACTTGAAACCCTAAGATGGTTGATGTGATCTTAGGATGAACTTGTTCAAAGGATTGCTGATTTAATTAGAGGTATGAGAAAGGATGCATTCCCATACTCCTAACTAAACAAGGTGATTTTTGGTTTGATGATTTACCAAAGTCTAGAATGATGTTTCCAAAGCTCTAAAGTTGTTTGGTGGGATGGATTTTGATAAATGTTTGGGATTGATGAAGTGTTTGATTTGATCCCTAATGAACCTAGGAAGGACTTGTTTCCAAGACCAAGGTAGGGAAGAACATGCCTTTCTCTAAGAGTAATTTAAAATCAAAAGACCAATGTTTGCATGAAAACCGTATGACCAAAAGATGCCAAGCACATATGTGGGGTCCAATTGAGTAAATCTTTGCTTAATGGATTCTTTTTACCACAAACACACTCTTGATTAGATTTTGAATCTAGATGTCTAATGTCTCAACTTTCCCCTTATCCTGCAAAGTGTATTATGTAGAAACTGAGGAAATATGAGGCAAGAGTTACCTATTGTTGACCTTAGTAGGAGCAAATTGAGATGAAATCCAAATTTTTAGAAGCCTCTAAGGATACAAATCCCAAGGGAAAGCAATAACATGTGAATTTATTTAAGGATATTTGCCTCTCCTAAAGGGTTTGAGATTTGATGCTCTGTTGAATGTTGGTTTTCAAATGTTTTCGATAAAAGCACTGTGTTTTGCAACCCAAGAATAAGTACAACCCTATGGATGTGAAAGGCAATATTTATTGGATTCCCACTTGGACAAGTCCAGCTACACTTATCTTTAGCACATGGTTAGATGCTTGACCCCACTGGCTCCCCTCCATGACACTCACTTATATGGGGCAGCCAAGCATCAACACCCATGAAACTCCCATGGCATGTTTTCCTTTTCTACTAAAGACCGTAAAAGTGTGGGGTGGCTTTAGAGTGACCGTTCTTGCACCGACAAATAGATCAAGGATTTTGGCAATTCTAGAACATAGGTTTTAATAAGGACTTTCTGTTCATGGAGATTGACCCATACGGCGAGAGTCCCCTTTCAGATCCATCTCGTCAAAATCAATCACGTGATATTGGCGTTTCTTCTAATACCCACATTTATATCACGGCTGGAAATACTCTTGGCTTTAGAGTGTTACTGGTTGAGTCATTCCCTTGGGTGAGTATTTTTTCCCCAAGGTAGGCCCTCTAGGATAAACCAAAGCGAATAAAGAAGAAATCCATAACTCGATAAATCTTTGATGGAAAAAGAGAGAGAATATACACGATAATGCCCCCACTCACACTCGCAAAAGGTCTTGTTCAATTTTAAACCCAAATCGAAGTGTGGAGGAAATATTTTATTCAACTTAATGTTATCAAAAATACTTTTGGTTCTCAAGATCGCCGTGAAGCGTGAGAGAAGTGCATACGCCTTTTTAGATGAGATTACTTTGGATAAGAGATTACGAAACACAAAAAACACATGTTTATTTTAAGCCTCAAAGAAATGATGAATTCGTTTTAAAGGACCAAATG
Source organism: Sequoia sempervirens (assembly GCA_007258455.2). Lineage (NCBI taxonomy): Eukaryota > Viridiplantae > Streptophyta > Pinopsida > Cupressales > Cupressaceae > Sequoia > Sequoia sempervirens. Next base: position 10,370 of record VDFB02096398.1, on the reverse strand, counting down.
AAATATGAGGTTCTTTTATTCAATTTTAAACCAAATCAAAAAGCTAGTGAGTTTCTAGGGTTTAGTTTTAGCCCAACCTTGAAAATAATCAAAACAATGATTGATTTCAAACTCAAGTTGATCTCTAGTTTTGCCTAAAATAAAAGAAACAAATGAATGCTCTAGGATAGTTTAATAAGCATTTAAAAATGCTTTTTAAAAATAAAAAATTGATAAGCACTTGTCCAACTCCAATTTGATTATTGTTTGAGAGAAAACCACTGTTGTCTCCCAATGTCAACTTGCAATTATTACAAAACAATCACAAATAAGATTTATGATATTCAAGGAATTAATGATAACTTGACATAATGAACACATTCACAAGGAATCAATGATAACATAATAAATGCATGCAATTTCTCATCCTTGTCTCATCAAAAAGAAAAGAAAGAAGGTTATTTCATTGATGATCTCTTAAATGTATCCTTTCCTTATCAATTTTAAACATTGGTATTGTTTTTATTGATTTCATTGGTAAATCACTTCATAAAACACCAAAAGCCATTTAACCAAAAGAAAACTCCTACACCTGCAACTTGAAAACTTCTATTTAAATTGATATTGTTTTAGTTTTATCAACAACAATTTCCAAAAGAATAGAAATTGTAATTGTACTTTCTTCTGAGTTGGTTGAGCTGCATTTAAAACAAGTTGATATCCTATCACTTCTTAAAGCACAAGAAGTGGTGCACAACAAACAACCTATTCCATTCACCATTACTACCCATGACAAAAACAACATCTAAATTTAATAAGCTTAATCAAAGAGATGAAATGAAGGATACTTCCCTTAGCTGCAGTAGAGTGCATTTAATTGCTCCTGTGTAAAAGTCAATGCTAGCATATCCATCATGGCACGATCTACTAGAAGCCCAATGTTTTTGTTTGATGATGCATTCAATGCATTTATGGCAGATTTTAATATATCATTAGAAACACCACTCATTCTGTCTCTTTAACTAAGATATCATCCATCTAAACTCTCAGGAAACGGTGTAGTGTGAGTAGCGCATCCATCAAGTTATACCATAAATGAATCCAGATGTGGATCGAGCCACCTCTGTAAGAAGTTAAGAGAGGCTACGTAGGCTTTGAAGAAATCATTCGTAGGTGTGAAAAAAAAATAGCAGATAAAGAATTTTAATGTAAGCCAACGCAAACAACAGATAAAGACTTTTAATTTACTGCAACCAGCAAGTGCAATAGTCACGCCCCAATAAAATATACGCTGCATTTGGTCCATCTAGAGAGGGAAGGAATAAGAATATGCCATGCTTGGTTTCTTCACAGTCCCACTATTTCTCCCACTATAAATCATCCTCCAGGCAGTATTGATTATCCCTTTTGACTTTTTCCCACATATTGGGCAGCTTTAAAGTAAAGACCATATAAATTCAAAGATAGAAAAACATCTACACCAAATCTTCCAGCACATTATCATTTATGACCACAAAATAGAAGAGAGAGCTTACAACAAGAGTGCCCAACCACTAAGGAAAAAAAAAAAGGCAAGTAGAGTTTGATATGGCACCTCAACAAAGGTATGTTACTATTTGACATGAAGTTTTGAGCAAAATCTATGGTAGAGGATTTGAAGTGGCAGTTGGAGTCATTGCAGACTGTAGAATTAGACTATGATGGCTCTTTATTTTGACATATCTCCCAACTACAAGAATCTGAGATGGCACCTTCATCTAAGACGTCATTTTGTGGTGATTCATTCAATGCATTTTATGGTAGAAGCTGTCAGTGTGGCTTATCATCGAAACCATTTATCTTATTAAATAGACAGATTGATAGCTTTAACCAGGTCAAGTGGTACGTCTATAAGAGATTTCCTAATCATATATTCTCTATCAATCCACCTCCACTTCAAAATTTTCATGCGCCTTCTTCCCTGCTAGGCTGCGAACAAAACAAATTGAAATCCTAATGAGCAAACATAGTGTCTTGAATTGGGCAATGATATGGATCATTTTCTATTTCTATTGAAATCTGGAAAAAAACCTAAAAGAGACGCGTAACGATTGTAGGATGTGCACAAAATAGAAGCTTTAAGTTAGAACAAAAGAATGAATGATTTGCTTCAGTAAAGCAACCGCTGCATCATGCATCTATCTAGCAATTATACGTATATAATATAACATTAAATGTGCGACTGTTAGAGGAACAATGAATAATGTCGTGACCACCTAAAAGCGTGTTAGAGTGCTTGCGTAATTTACTCCTACATGTTTGTCAGATAACAAGATATTCTCATAGAAAAACATATATATTTCAAAAACAATCAGAGATCCCATCAATCTAATGCTAGAGGAAGTAAATGCAGTTAGAAGGCATAAAAAGAAGGCAAGATTTAACACAACTTGCAAGCTTACAACATAAACAACAACTAAAGTGTTTTGAACTATTCTACCAAGGTACGTATAGCAGATTTAAAGGAGTAGCTATTGAAGATTATATTGAATTCAAACTTCTTCCACAACCAGTGGGTGCAAGGTCAAATTCCACAATCTATTCCACATCCTGCAGGCCTGTGCGCAAATAGGAGCTTTAGAACTATGTATGGACATCCATCAAAAGTGTAAAGTAGGTGGAAACAACAATATGGTGTGAGAAAGAACATAGAGAAGGCACATTGACTATTGGACAGACTGCCTACAAGAGATATTATTTCATAAAAAACAATGATTGCAGGATTTGCGCAGAAAGGATTTATAAGAAACTTAAGCAAATGCTATTAGCAGGTGTACAGAAAAATTCCTCAATCTTTTCTGCATCCTCCCTCTATGGTAGATGTGTATGCAATACATGAAATCATAGACAAGTCATATGAACTGTTCAACCACTTTTTTATTAAGATTTCTACAGATTTCTAAAATGACGACAAACTAGTGATCAATTTATGCATGAAATCTAGCAAATATATATTAGAGTGAAATTTTGTAAAGCCCTCCTTCTAGCACAATTTGTATGAACCTTAAATTTGCATTAGCTCAAAAAAAAAATCCATTAGCATTGTTAGTGAACCAAAATAAACAAAAGATTCCCTATAAGATTCATCTAATCACAAGAATAATGCAAAAGAAGCAAGCAAACATAGAAAAACATCATTCTAATAATCAAACCAGCATCTTATAGTGGATTGGTGCTTCTATGGAAAGAAGCCCTTTTCCAATCCTTGCTTAAGCTCCATGATGAAAATTCTATGAAGAATGATATGGATTCAAATGACAATGGTGCATTTGTGCTTGAGATTGTGGAGTTGTGGAGTTGTGGAGGATTTGATCAAGAATGAAGCCTTTCATTTATAGATTATTTTGATGAGATAAATAGCCAAATGGATGAATGTGGGACAAATATTTAGCCAATGAGAAGAGGCCACTTGTCAACTTGTGATAGGCTTGAGGATGAGCACATTTTGGTCAATGTGCCAAAGAGGGGGAAATTTGAAATTTGAAATTGTGAAATAAATGTTGAGAGGGGGACATGAAAATGAGAAGTTAATGCAATGTTGGAAGGGACAAGTCAACTTGTCATCATTTTCAAACTTGAGGGAATATTCTATTTTTATGCCAAGTTGAAAGAAAATAAGGATTTTAATAAATCAATAAATTGATTTATTTGTGCAAGTGGGAAAAGCTAGAGGATGTGATGGGTGGTTAGGTTAGATTCAGGATTTGGATATTTGATTTATTTAAATAAAAAATGGATGAAAGGTGATCTTAGACTTAATTAAATAAAGGATTGATTTATTTAATCAAGAGGGTCATGTTAGGATCAAGTTGATTTATTTAATTTAAGTTGGTGACTTTAGGAGATTGATAAATAAACTTGATTAAATGACGAGCGAATATGATTATGATGTCAATTTCATGTGTCTATAGGTAACCTAGAGTAGACTAAAGCAAATAGAAAAATAAGTAACCTATAACCGACTGAAAGTAAATCACATGATAAATAAAATATATTTATAATATCTCATATTCAATATAAAAATATAACTTACCATCAGATTGCAAAAGTTAATCCTTGTTAAAACTATGCAGAAAGTACACTTGAATATTCTTCGTATGCTTATATGTAATTTGAATTTTTTTTAAATATTGTTCTAATTTTCTAAAAACAATAGTTGGGAAAAGGGCTAATTTAAGTTAATTGTAAGAAAACATGTAACATGTCAATAAAAAAATCAAAATTTAATTATAGTTCAAAAACAAGCTAATTTAAGTTAAGTGTAAGAAAACAACACGTAACATGTCAATAAAAATAAAAAAAATTTAATATATTTATTGTGTAAAAACTATAGTTTGAAAACAAGCTAATTTAAGTTAACTATAAGAAAACATGTAACATGCCAATAAGAAAAACACGTAATATATTTATTTTCTAAAACTATAGTTTGGAAACAAGCTAATTTAAGTTAAGTGTAAGAAAACATGTAACATGCAAATAAAATAATCAAAATTTAATATATTTATTTTCTAAAAACTATAGCTCGTTAAGTGAAAGAAAACATGTAACATGCCAATTAAAAAGGTCAAAATTTAATATATTTATTTTCTAAAAAATATAGTTTGAAAACATGTTAATTTAAGTTAATTGTAAGAAAACATGTATCATGCCAATAAAAAATTCAAAATTTAATATATTTATTTTCTAAAAATTATAGTTTGAAAACAAGGTAATTTAAGTTAAGTGTAAGAAAACAACATGTAATATATTTATTTTCTAAAAACTATAGTTTGAAAACAAGCTAATTTAAGTTAAGTGTAAGAAAACATGTAATATGCCAATAAAAAAATCAAAATTTAATATATTTATTTTCTAAAAACTATAGTTCTTTAAGTGAAAGAAAACATGTAACATGCCAATAAAAAAAATCAAAATTTAATATATTTATTTTCTAAAAAATATTGTTCGAAAACAAGCTAATTTAAGTTAAGTGTAAGAAAACATGTAACATGTTAATAATAAAAAAAAAAAAATTAATATATTTATTCTCTAAAAACTATAGTTCGTTAAGTGAAAGAAAACATGTAACATGCCAATAAAAAAAAATCAAAACTTAATATATTTATTTTCTAAAAACTATAGTTCAAAAACAAGTTAATTTAAGTTAAGTGTAAGAAAACATGTAACATGTCAATAAAAAAGATCAAAAAGTAATATATTTATTTTCTAAAAACTATAGTTTGAAAACAAGCTAATTTAATTTAAGTGTATGAAAACATGTAACATGCCAATAAAAAAAATTAAAATTTAATATATTTATTTTCTAAAAACTATAGTTCTTTAAGTGAAAGAAAACATGTAACATTCTAATGAAAAAATCAAAATTTAATATATTTATTTTCTAAAAACTATAAATTATAGTTCAAAAACAAGTTAATTTAAGTTAAGTGTAAGAATACATGTAACATGCCAATAAAAAAAATCAAAATTTAATATATTTATTTTCTAAAAACTATAGTTCAAAAGCAAGATAATTTAAGTTAAGTGTAAGAAAATATGTAACATGTCAATAAAAAAAATCAAATTTTAAGAAGATTGTATCAGATGAGATGAAAGGAGAGATTTTGAATAGACTGACAAAATTTATATAGAACTATAATGATACATATATTTTATTTATATATAATTTTACTTACACTAAGGTATATCATAATGTTTTAAAGGCACCTTTGAATATATAACCGTCATTAAAAAAATTGTTGATAGGTAAGGTCGACCATCAAATTTAAGGCAAGACGAATAAACGAATCTCAGTCGTTCATCAATTTTTGTCATTTTTTAAAGAAGGTTTCCACGAGGGTTTTAGAGTATGTTTATTAGAATGAAAATAACTATCAACATCCTAATAATGAGCACATTTAGGTTTTAACATTATGACATCCTTTACCCTATGTAGTTAAGTATATATCAAAATAATGTATATTTTATATAATAAAAAAAATAAATTATAAATAATATAATTATACTAATTATTAATATATGTTATAATCTCTAACAAAACTATTAAATACCTATATAAAATTATTATAATTAATAATTAATAATTATTATATTTTTATATAATACAAAATATAATTAATAGATTATATAATACATATTAAATGATATATAATATAATTATATTTATTATTATATATAATTTATTTTTTGATTCGTAATACATAGCCAAGGCTACATGCTTTATATTAATATTATCAAAAATTTTACATCAATTTTGCTCCCTGAGGTGATGGAGCCAATGCTTGAGGCATTTTTAGATACATGCATGAATACATCAGAAAAAATTCCGCTCTCCCTCTATGAGAGGCATTACATTCCCTACACAAGGCGTTATTCACAAAACATATCAAAATAGTCCAAAAAACCATCAAAACTTAGTCATCTTCCTCATAGAATTAACCTGATCCCACAATCTCTGCAAATTCATGGCATCCTATAACTTCATCCAAACCCAGTCTGTGACCAAGAAACAAAGATCCCAACATTGCCCAATGCCTATGTCATTGAAGTTCTTTGGCGCTTAAGCCTAGTATGAATGGGTTCCAATCAACCTCCACTCCCAGCCGAAACATTCTTTCAATATCATCTAGGAATTGAATCCCCACTCCTAGCTAAGCGAGGGCCACAGTTTTAATGTCTTCCAATAGGATAGAGGTCATGAACACCGCTCACAAGAGAACCAAGTAGCGAACCTTTGGCATATTTAAGTCCAGTAGGGAAGCTAGAAAGTAGGATGAGATGTCTGAGTTCGCTCTAGTTCTATTCCATGAAAAACAATATTTCCTCCCTAACACCATTCTCATAGCCTCCAAACAGAGTATGTCCTTGTTCAATTTTTTTTTTTTTGCCTCTAGTTTGAAATGAAGTTGAGAAAGGCTCCCTCCTATTTCAAGCTCTATAATTTGATCGACGTATCCATCTTTGAGGTTGTGTTTCAATTCCCAAACTTTGGCTATATAGACCATTAGGCCTCCAATTCCCATTAATGCATTAGCCGACCACAATAAATTGGGCTATCCTCAAATGAATTTTGTTTGATTCCTTTGCTCGACTACCAATCTCTACACGAGTATCAATACTAGTGGCCTCCATTATTCTTGATAAGCTTACTCACAGAGGACACTTCCTATTGTCATCAGTCGTGTTTCAAATATGCTGACGAAAATTTTGTACCAATGCCTCAAATTTCTTGTCATGCTAATTTGTCTGGTCATTTCTTTCTGACGCATCCTTTATTGCCGATTAATTGGTCTGCCCCTGAGCTCAATGATGGAAAAAGACACCATATTCATCCATGGTTCTCGTGGAAGGACCATATGCTCAATCTAGCCAACTCCGACCTAGATTATGTGGTGCCAGTTGGAATATGGGTCAGTGTTTGCTCTGCTTCAACCCCCTCATTTGCTAAAGTATCTGCCTCTTTATTTCCTTCTTTGTATATGCGATTTATTGTTGTGCTTTCAAAGGAGGGAAAAAGTTCTAAGGCCTTGGAAAGTAAAGCATTGAGTTTCCAGTCTATTACCTTTCCACTTCTTAAGGCAATAATGACTAATTTTGAGTCTCCTTCAATGGAAATCTTTTCCAGTCCCAACTCCTTGCAAAGAGACAATTCATGAATCATTGCTCGGAATTCTACTTCATTGTTTGATCCTTCTGAAAGGTGACGAACAGATGAGGAGACCATGTTTCCCTGAGAGTCTTTGATAATGCAACCAACACTCGAAGGGTCAGGGTTGACTTTGGATGCCCCATCGAAATTCAGTTTGTGCTATCCATGAGGAGGAGGAGACCAAGTTACAAAGGCTTGGGAATTCATAGCCTCAGTACCTCCACGTTCGACCCATTGCATATTCTAAGGGAGGGCCAAGCTCCATAAAGCTTTGAGTCCCATTCTAAGAATGACCTATCCCTATTTGTATCCAACTCTAATTTCGCATTTACTATTTCTAAATTAGGGAGGCTTCAATCTTATTAATGAGAGAAACCGAACTCATCCTTTTGTCTTGAAACAACCTCCTGTTTCTTTCTTTCTAGAGCTCCCAAATTACAATCAAGGGGATGATCGCCCATATATCCCTATAAAATGAGTGTCTCTTCAAGAACGACCAAGACCGCATCCAGCTGAGGAGGTCGATTGGAAAAGCACATGCCCATCCCAACTGAGCACAAAGCCATCTCCAACATTCTTGAGCAAAGGGACATCCAAGGAGGAGATGATATGAAGTCTCTTCAGCTTGTTCACATAAAACACACCTTGATGGCCCATTGAATCCAAGGTGATACAATTTCTCTTCTGTAAGGATCTTGTTTTGCATTACAGCCCAAGTAAAGGTCCCTACCTTTGGAAGGCATGCATTGCTCCATACCAAGTGCAAAGGGAGGTTGTCCATAGTCCTTTCTTTCTCCTTATATAGTATCCTATAGCCATCTCTCACATTATATGCCCTAGATTTGGCTCCTGCCCATATCAGCGTATCATAGCCCTTACAAAGAACCAAAGATGGATCTTTTAGCTCCTTTGTTAGGAGTTCGACTTCTTCCTATGGTAATCCTAGTTTTATAAAGTCCTTCCACTTCCAGACTAATCCCACACTATCCCCTTCTACAACTATATATTCTTTGACTTTGTCACCCCACAGCTATTTCAGGGCACGTTTAGTCTCCCCACCCTCCAATATTTTTTCTAGGCTTGGGAGACCAAACCATGAGTCTTCCCAAAAACAAGCTTTACTTCCATCTCTCACATCCTAGGAGAGATAGTCACAGACCACTTTCTTGTAATTTTGTATAAAATTCTAGATCTGGGATCATGCCAAAGGATTAGAAATCGACAAAACATCTCCATCATTTCCATCACTCAAGTATTTCTGATTGAGGACCTTGACCCATTTACTCTGGGGCTGACAGTGCATTCACCAAACTAGCTTCGATCCTAAGGCTTTGTTTTAGAGGTCCAAATTTTTAAAGCCTAGGCCACCCTCTTCCTTTGTCCCACAAAGTTTCTCCCATGCAATTAGGGCGATCTTCTTTTTCTTTGTTGTACCCTACCAAAAGAAGCATCTATACAATTGTGTTAAGTTTGTTGCAAATCCACTTGTAAGACTCATTATTGACATTAAGTAGATGGGGAGCGTGGATAGAACAACTTTGATGAAAGTGATTCTTTTGGCCCACATTAACCACTTTGCTTTCTAGGAAGACAATTTTGCATTAGTTTTGAGATTAAGAGGGTCCCAAAGGCCAGTCAACCTCACTCCTTTGGTCAGAGGGACACCTAGGTATGTGCACAGAAGCTCTCCCTTTTTAAATCGAAGAACTCTCAAAATCTCCCGTTCTTTTTGAAGAGGCATGTTGAAGAAAAAGACTTCTAATTTGTTTTTATTCATTGCTTGTCTAGATGCCTTGGCATATTTGTCAAGAATAGACCTTATATGTACTACCTCATTTCTCTTGGCTTCTCCCATTAGGGTGGTGTCATCCACAAACAGTTGATGGGAGATTGCTTGGAGGTTGCTTGTTACACTAATCCCTTCAATTTGATTTGTATTAAAGTTGTGGGTTGGCGCTCTTCCTAAAGCCTTCACCATTAAAATATATAGAAATGGAGAGATGGGGTTTCCTTGGTGCAAGCCTCTTGAAACTTCAATGAAGCCTTCTGGGGATCCATTTAACAAAATTGAAAATTTAGGCGTGGAGATACAATAGAAGATCCAATTTAACCATCGCTTATTGAAGCCAAAGGCTTCCAAGTCCTTGATCAAGAATCTCCAATCCACCATATCATAGGCCTTCCTTATGTCCAATTTTATTATCATGTTTGGGTGTTTATTCTGCTAAGCTGAGTGGATTACCTCCTGCATTATAATTATCCCTTCCAAAATTTCTCGTCCAGAAACAAAACCAGTTTGCTCTTTTTCTAGCAGAGATGGGAGGATGACTTTTAGTCTATTTTCCATGGCCTTTTTCATCACTTTGTAAATTGTGTTACACAATGCTATTGGCCTGTAATCATCTAGAGAGCTTGTCACCTCTTTCTTCGGAATTAGAGCTATGAAGGTATTGTTTACCTCTTTGACGAGAAATCCAAAATTCCATGTTGTATCTATTGCTTTGGTCAACTCATCCCCCAACAAGTACTAGAATTTCTGGAAGAAGCTGGCTGGAAGACCATCCAAGCTTGGTTTGTCCGGATGAAGCTGAAAGAGGGCTAGTTTTATCTCCTCTTTTGTAAATCTTGCATTGAGATTCCTATTTTGTTCTGTTGAAACCAACTTCGAAATGTTTCTTAGCAGCTTATCCTAATTGAGTAGATC
>VDFB02096397.1:0-16799 GCA_007258455.2 Sequoia sempervirens | reverse complement strand
AATTTTGTGTTTTAACCCTCCATGCAAGACATGCACACCCAAATTTTGACCTTTTTGACTGTTTCGACAAGACTTTTACTCATTTCTTCAAAATGTCTAAGTGTAACAAAAATTTTAATTTTGGGGTACAACACATTTTAAACTATATTGAACATTTGAAAAAAAAGGGAAAATACGTTTTAAATCATGAAATCGCGTGAGAAAGTCGCGCGCATGGAGAAAAACGCGTCTGAAGCGCACGGGTAGAGAATAGGTCAATAAATAATGGCCAAAAACTATTCTTAAGGCGTCTGAAATGGCAACGTGGATTGTTGCAGGCTCGACCTATCATTTGAAAACGAATTTTTCAAATCATTTATATCAAATTAACCTAAAATCTGGAGAACGTCTTGAGCCGTCAAAATCCGCCATGTAAGTTGATTTATTCTGCAAATTGCTGTCATCTTAGAAGGTCGAATCATCTCCTTAATTCGCCACATTGCAAGTTTGGAATATTTTGTAGATGTCTGGCATTTTTCTTACCTTCTTAATAGCAAATTAGTTGAGCAGGGACCCTATATAAAGGACGTTACTCCATTCTTCAAATTACGCCTTTTGTTAAATTCTGAGTTGAGCTTTGGTGTGCAAATTCATCTGGAGAACATTTCTTTTCTGAGTATTTTACGGTGTGTGGGAGTAATTTCGGCTGTGAGAGTCCTCATCATATCTGAGAGTATCATTGCATTATTCATTTCTGCCTGTCATCAATTCTGAGTTTAAAGGATAGAGATTATCTTTCATTCTGGTTTGAAAGTTCTCCGTCAATAACAAGAAGGCTGGAGATCTTTTGACTGAAGGAAAAAGGAGCTTCAGACTCAATCTAAATCACCATCTGCATAAGAGTATTTTAATAAATATCAGGCAAGCTATTCACCTTCTTATTCCATTCTAATATACTTCTAAAGTTCAATAGGCATTCTATTCGTTCATACTATAGAAGAGTTTCTGATCAAGGGTTGAATTCCTGTTTACTGAATGTACAAGGATAAAAATGTGATATTTTGTTCTATTCTTTAATGCTTGCAAAGATTAGGATTTGCACTTAGAATTCATAATCAAAGATAAGGCTGTGGAATTTAAGTAATAGTATTTTATGTTTTCTTTTGTATGCGTTGCTTGCATTAGTGTACAAACTAAAATGAAAACCTAGATACATTATAAAGTGTTTGCTTAATATTAACTCCATATGAAGAGTATGTGTTTAAGTAGGTACTAAATACTAGGAAGGGAATGATAGCATTGAGTCAAGTAACAACTTTCAGCTTAAGTCATTAAGGTTAACTTAGTGAAGCTTGTGTAACTCCTAGGCATTGATTTCCAAGAAAGGAGAGGATTTTGAGTTACTTGTTATGCTTTTCATTTCTAGTAGTTTAGCGTGATGTAGGAGGTCTAGGTACGCACTACCCCGGAAGGACTAACCTACGCATAGTGTAAGAAAGCCTTAATGCAAATCGGCCCTGAGTAGTGTTTATGATAGATGACCCTCATTCGAAGTACTGAATGCTAATACTTTGGCCAAAGTAGTGAAACGTACGACTGCCACGTAGACGTGAGTTAGTTGAGACTACACTTTCAGTTCATTGTGATCCGAGTACTAGTTCGAGATTGTGTAATTGCAAGGTTCTAGTTGTGTAGGACACAGCACTATGCTCAGTTGGTAATCGTTAAAGGATGCCCTACCAATCTCTTCTTCGAAGGGAGGGCCATCTATCTAACGATAGGTGTGCGGGGGACCGCATTATAAGTCCGTGGTTGGTGGAAAAGCGCCCGAGTGATGTTTCTCCTCCACAGCAAGCGGCCGATGTACCAAGATTTGAAAGGACGATCTCCTGGACCTTCTTACTACTATTTGTTTTAAAGCTCATTGGAGCTATGATAGTTAAGGTATGTATTCTTGTTTCATGTATTGTGAAGTTTTTATATTGAAATGGAATCTTTATTGTAAACTAACATGACAATTTGTTCACATTTTATCAATAAAGGAAAAAGAAAAATTCTATTGCAATAACATGTTAACTTGTTTACTTACTTTTAGGATGTTATTTATCGAAATTTTATTTTACCGAAGGTAACAACCCGACCCTTCGGTAAAATAAAATTTCGATAAATTACATCCTAAAAGTAAGTAAACAAGTTAACATGTTATTGCAATAGAATTTTTCTTTTTCCTTTATTGATAAAACGTGAACAAATTGTCATGTTAGTTTACAATAAAGATTCCATTTCAATATAAAAACTTCACAATACATGAAACAAGAATACATACCTTAGCTATCATAGCTCCAATGAGCTTTAAAACAAATAGTAGTAAGAAGGTCCAGGAGATCGTCTTTGCAAATCTTGGTACATCGGCCGCTTGCTGTGGAGGAGAAACATCACTCGGGCGCTTTTCCGCCAACCACAGACTTATAATGCGGTCCCCCGCACACCTATCGTTAGATAGATGTCCCTCCCTTCGAAGAAGAGATTGGTAGGGTATCCTTTAACGATTACCAACTGAGCATAGTGCTGTGTCCTACACAACTAGAACCTTGCTATTTCACAATCTCGATCTAGTACTCAGATCACAATGAACTGACGTTGTAGTCTCAACTAACTCATGTCTACGTGGCAGTCGTACGTTTCACTACTTTGGCCAAAGTATTATCATTCAGTACTTTGAATGAAGGTCATCTATCATAAACACTACTCAGGGCTGATTTGCATTAAGGCTTTCTTATACTATGCGTAGGTTAGTCCTTCCGGGGTAGTGCGTACCCTAGACCTCCTACATCACACTAAACTACTAGAAATGATAAACATAACAAGTAACTCAAAGTCCTCTCCTTTTCTGGCAATCAATGCCTAGGAGTTACACAAGCTTCACTAAGTTAACCTTAATGACTTAAGCTGAGAATTGTTACTTGTCTCGATGCTATCATTCCCGTCCTAGTATTTAGTACCTATTTAAACATATACTCCTCTTAGGGAGTTAATATTAAGCAAACACTTTATAATGTATCTAGATTTCTAGTGTAGTTTGTACACTAATGCAAGCAATGCATACATACAATACTATTACTTAAATTCCACAGCCTTATCTTTGATTATGAATTCTAAGTGCAATTCCTAATCTTTGCAAGCATTTAAAGAATAGAACAAAATATCACATTCTTATCTTTGTGCATTCAGTAAACAAGAATTCAACCCTTGACCAGAAACTCTTCTATAGCATGAACGTATAGAATGCCTATTGAACTTCAAAAGTATATTAGAATGGAATAAGAAGATGAATAGCTTGCCTGATATATATATAAAAATACTCTTCTGCAGTTGGTGATTTAGATTGAGTCTGAAGCTCCTTTTTCCTTCAGTCAAAAGATCTCCAGCCTTCTTGTTATTGACGGAGAACTTTCAAACCAGAATGAAGGATAATCTCTATCCTTTAATGTTAAACTCAAAATTGATGACTGGCAGAAATGAATAATGCAATGATACTCTCAGATATGATGAATACTCTCACAGCTGAAATTACTCCCACACACAATAAAATAATCAGAAAAGAAATGTTCTTCAGATGAATTCGCACACAAAAGCTCAACTCAGAATTTAGCAAAAGGCGTAATTTGAAGAATGAAGTAACGTCCTTTATATAGGGTCCCTGCTCAACTAATTTGCTATTAAGAAGGTAAGAAAAATGCCAGACATCTACAGAATATTTCAAACTTGCAATGTGGCGAATTAAGGAGATGATTCGACCTTCTAAGATGACAGCAATTTGTAGAATAAATCAACTTACATGGCGGATTTTGACAGCTCAAGACGTTCTCCAGATTTTAGGTTAATTTGATATAAATGATTTGAAAAATTCGTTTTCAAATGATAGGTCGAGCCTGCAACAATCCACGTTGCCATTTCAGACGCCTTAAGAATAGTTTTTGGCCATTATTTATTGACCTATTCTCTGCCCGCGCGCTTCAGACGCGTTTTTCTCCATGCGCGCGACTTTCTCACGCGATTTCATGATTTAAAACGTATTTTCCCTTTTTTTTCAAATGTTCAATATAGTTTAAAATGAGATATTTATTCATTGTAAGATTTTACAAAGTGGTGCGATTCAAAAAATGAAGTCTTCAAATGTATTCGAAGAGTTTTCACGGGATTGTGTTTTATTTAAATTTATATAATTTACATTTCAATATCATACGTTTATATATTTTATTATATATGTATTTCAATTAAGTGTAATATTTTTAAATATATAAATATATATAGTTTCCGACATTACATCGTGATATTTATATATATTTACATATATGTAAATATTACCTTAATATTAATACATATATTTTAAATATATAAATATATAATAAACCTGATGTTTTTTCAAATGTTCAATATAGTTTAAAATGAGATATTTATTCATTGTAAGATTTTACAAAGTGGTGCGATTCAAAAAATGAAGTCTTCAATATAGTTTAAAATGATATTTATTTATTTCTTTTTATAGAGGTTGGTGACTTTTCATTCTCATGATTGTCGTTAACACCATGTCCATTCGATGATCTTTCACCTTCCGTGTTGTTGATGGTCACTTCCTTCTCCAATCTGTCTTTCTCTTTTTCATACTCTAGATTGGTTAACCTTGCCAAAATCAGGTCGAGCCTTGCTTCCATTCCAGTGGTCCTTTGCTCGTCTTTGTTGCTTGCATTAGGATCACTATGAGTTCTCTCGTATGTCTTCACCATGGTTATAAAGTTGTAATAAACCTGATGTTTTTCAAATCATTTATATCAAATTAACCTAAAATTTCGATAAATTACATCCTAAAAGTAAACAAGTTAACATGTTATTGCAATAGAATTTTTTTCCTTTTATTGATAAACGCGGAAATTGCTTAGTTTTACAATAAAGATTCTTATCAATAAAACCAATACATGAAACAAGAACACATATCTTAACTATCATAGCCCAATGTGAGCTTTAAACAAATAGTAGGCGAAGGTGATCAGTCTCCTTTCAAATTCTGTACATCGCCACTTGTCAGGAGGAGAAATATCACTGCTTTTCCGGGCCAACCACGGATCTATAAATGGTCCCCCGCACCTATCAGTTAGATAGATGGCCCTCCTTCAAGAAGAGATTGTGAAATCCTTTTAAATGACTAACTGAAAGCATAGTGTTGTGTCCTACACAACTAGAACCTTGCTATTACACAATCTCGAACTAGTACTCGGATCACAATGAACTGACAGTGTAGTCTCAACTAACTCACGTCTACGTGGCAGTCGTACGTTTCACTACTTTGGCCAAAGTATTATCATTCAGTACTTCGAATGAGGGTCATCTATCATAAACACTACTCAAGGCCGATTTGCATTAAGGCTTTCTTACACTATGCATAGGTTAGTCCTTCCGGGGTAGTGCGTACCCTAGACCTCCTACATCACGCTAAACTACTAGAAATGAAAAGCATAACAAGTAACTCAAAGTCCTCTCCTTTCTTGGAAATCAATGCCTAGGAGTTACAAGTCACTGCTAACTTTAATGACTTAAGTCGAAAAGTTGGGTTACTTGACTCGATGTTATCATTCCCTTCCAGTACTTAGTACCTACTTAAAATATACTGCTATGGAGTTAATATTAAGCAAACACTTTATAATGTATCTAGGTTTCCAGTGTAGTTTGTACACTAATGCAAGCAACGCATACAAAAGAAAACATAAAATACTATTACTTAAATTCATAATATACCTTATCCTTATCTTGGATGACTTAATGTACAAATCATAACAAAGAATAATTTACATAGGTTTCCAGTGTAGTTTCCATTCTGATACCACATAAATTCATAATATACCTTATCTTTGATTATGAATTCTAAGTATATACAAGGATAAAAATAAATTATTCCCGTATCAGAGCATAACAAACTACACTGGAAACCTATGTAAATTATTCTTTGTTATCCTTTTTTTTTTTTTGTTATATATATATTTATCATTTATATCATATATATTTATTATCATTCACTACTTCGAATGAAGGTCATCTATCATAAACACTACTCAGGGCCGATTTGCATTAAGGCTTTCTTATACTATGCGTAGGTTAGTCCTTCCGGGGTAGTGCGTACCCTAGACCTCCTACATCACACTAAACTACTAGAAATGATAAACATAACAAGTAACTCAAAGTCCTCTCCTTTTCTGGAAATCAATGCCTAGGAGTTACACAAGCTTCACTTAGTTAACCTTAATGACTTAAGCTGAGAATTGTTACTTGTCTCGATGCTATCA
This sequence comes from Sequoia sempervirens, assembly GCA_007258455.2. Taxonomy (NCBI): domain Eukaryota; kingdom Viridiplantae; phylum Streptophyta; class Pinopsida; order Cupressales; family Cupressaceae; genus Sequoia; species Sequoia sempervirens. The sequence goes on along the minus strand of VDFB02096397.1, from coordinate 10,482 downwards.
TTCCCGTCCTAGTATTTAGTACCTATTTAAACATATACTCTTCTTATGGAGTTAATATTAAGCAAACACTTTATAATGTATCTAGGTTTCTAGTGTAGTTTGTACACTAATGCAAGCAATGCATACATACAATACTATTACTTAAATTCCACAGCCTTATCTTTGATTATGAATTCTAAGTGCAATTCCTAATCTTTGCAAGCATTTAAAGAATAGAACAAAATATCACATTCTTATCTTTGTGCATTCAGTAAACAAGAATTCAACCCTTGACCAGAAACTCTTCTATAGCATGAACGTATAGAATGCCTATTGAACTTCAGAAGTATATTAGAATGGAATAAGAAGATGAATAGCTTGCCTGATATATATATAAAAATACTCTTCTGCAGTTGGTGATTTAGATTGAGTCTGAAGCTCCTTTTTCCTTCAGTCAAAAGATCTCCAGCCTTCTTGTTATTGACGGAGAACTTTCAAACCAGAATGAAGTATATGTTATGTACAGACATATCAATACATGTGTATGTTAAGCAGACGGATATGCTCATACACATGTGTCGACATGTATGTACGCATACATACGTATACACAGGTATATATACATGTACACAGTCCGCTTGATATCTGTGGTGAAAATAATATTTAATATTATTGCCTAGCAAATTTACATATATATTTTTCAAATCATTTATATCAAATTAACCTAAAATCTGGAGAACGTCTTGAGCTGTCAAAATCCGCCATGTAAGTTGATTTATTCTTACACTATGCGTAGGTTAGTCCTTCCGGGGTAGTGTGTAGCCATTTTTAGGGTTTGTATGTATGATTTTTCGATGCATGTCAGGATATTCTTTATGGGTTTTTTGAGAGCTTCGCAATGATGTGACATGCAAGACAAGCTGATCATTTTTCAAGAACTTACTATTTTTAGCCAGTGCTCGCATGAGAACCAGTTTTTTGGGTTTTTTTGGGTTTTTTGAGATCTCTCGGGCAATATGATATGCAAACACATCCGGCAGGTGGATGGTCACTATTTCAGGCATTTACTATTTTTAGCAGGATCACTCCAGCAACTCCCAGCACTTCAGTCTCACGAATAGAGCATCATGCAACAAAAACGGGGTCAAACAGAGGTTATTTGACGCACATGCAAGTCAGATTAGGGTTTCCAGCTTCGAGACTCAAAATGAGGGGTAAAACACCAAAATCTCGGAAAACTAATGTATCCCATCATGATCAACATCCTTCAAGCAATCCACTAGTGAAATTTGAGTGCAATCTGAGTATTTACTATTTATAGTAAGCCACCTCCAGAACTAGGCTATAAATAGCAGGTTAGCACGAAGTACCAATGTGAACAGGCCAAACAAGTTACGAGGATCCCATGGAACAAATTTCAAGTCAAATAGAGTTGCAAAAGTTCGAAAATCAAGCAATTACTATAAATAGCAGGTCAGCACGGATGACAGGTGTGAACATGATAGTTAGGTTATAAGGTCAAGTTGAGCAAAAATCAGGTCTTCAGAAGTGGAAAATCCTTGAAAATCATAAAGACTTCGAAACTTTTCTAAAAATAGCAAACTAGGGTAAGCCGAGGGTAGCATGAAATTTCCTAAGTCATGAAGAATTAGGAGCTCAACACTCTCAATCAGAAGCTCACACCCTCAAATCCACCCTAAGATGAAGAAACTGGATGAAAATTTTGCTAAGTTTGGAAAAATGGAAGCTCAGGGGGTCAAATACGCCCTAGCTTGAAGAGGATGAGTTGAGAAATTTTCTAAGTTATGTGAAATGGGAGGAGATCCCCCCCAATGCGCCCAACTTGCATGGTGGCATCAAAAATTTCCTAAGGCATGACAAATGAAAGCTTCCCTAGCCAGATGCGCCCCTCAAATGGATGCTCCCCCTGCCAAATGCGCCTTAAGAAGCTTGAAGAGGTGTAAGGCCCCATCTTGCATGTGATCAATAAAGCCCTAATATGTTTTATGTGATCCTAAATAGATGGTAAGATGTATTATGGATGACAAATAGTGTGATTATTTGATAATATTCTTGCTTATGCTACCGTGAATGTAAGACCCTGTTTCGTATCCCCCTTTTTATTTCAATCAAACAAGTAGTTAGATGATAATTATGATGAAATGAATGATAAAACTCTTTTTAGGATTCATGGGCATTAACCTTGATTTAATTATGATAGATGCACATGTGAATTGTTGGATATAACTTGAAAGAGCTGGGTTATTTGGCATATTAAATTTTGGTAAATGGTTCATCATTAATGTTATAGGAGTTTAAAATGAATTACTAAGGTGGTAAAACAAAATGATGGAGTGACTATTTCAATGACTATATTCTTGTATTGGAGTAAGTGTGTATTTCCTTTGATTATAATAAAAATTGAATTGTTAGGTTCAATTGATGTATTAATGAGTAAATAGTTCATGAGTGAAAATTATGTGAATTGGATTAGCTAATAATATGAAGAGATATATAATCCAATCATGCTGACCTTGGTAATGTGCAGGAATCGAATATGCAAATAGGAGGATAGATAAATATTGGAATCAAATCAAATTCATCTTTGGGAAGTTCTAAGTGTAGCCCTATTTGACTTAGAAGGGTTTGAGGTTTTATTATTGATTGGGTGATTATGTTTGAGTAGAATCCAATTGTAGGACATGTGATGTGAGTTTGGTTGGGGTTGGAACCCTTGGTTAGGATCAAAATTCGTATGGATTTTTGTGAGGGTTTTAAAAAGGGATTATTGAATCAATTTCCTTGGTTTTTGAACAAGAATAGACCCCTAGGACCTATACCTATGGGTTTGGAACCTTTTTGACACATGTGAACTTGTCCTTGGAGTGTGAAAAGACCCCTCAAAAGTCCACATTCATGAATGTGTTGGGGCTTCGGAAGAGTGACTTGTCACTCTCAACCTCCTACTCTCCAAAAGTTCTTGGAATTAGCACAAGACTCACACGTGTGAGCACTTGTGGGAAAGAGTGTAGGTTTGGAGGATCCCTATATATCTCAAGAAGATGGAAGATTTGGGCATTGCCCACTTCTCCTTTTGGAGAACTCAAGTTGAGATAGAAGAAAGGATGGGAAGAGGAGAGGAGTCCTCCCTCAAAGGAGAGAATGACCAGGATGGTGGGAATTGGAGAGGAAAGAAGGATAAGAGAGTTTAATCTCTGAAATATTCCTAGCCAAATTTTTTCGTTTTTTTCAATTGCAAGTTTACAAACAAACGCACCCGTTAAGGTTAGATCTAAACCAAAACGATGCTGAAGCAACTCTAACTAGAATGTACACCAGGATCCCGATGTGGGCAAGGTGTGAGCATTGGTCAGAGGATTCTCTAAAACTACAAGTACTGAAAGAAAACTCAACACCAAGTATGTGCTACCCAATCCAGTATGGAATTGAGGCGACCATATGGCGGAGTGCTAAGAATTACAATGCTTGAAGGGAAATAAGCTAGAATGCTGAAAGTAACTCGACACCCAGAATGTGCTTTCTAACCTGAAGTGGGAAAGGAGCTACCATAGGGCGGAGGTAAAGGAATTACAATTGCAATTACTGAATGTAAAGTTGAGCATTACAAAATCAAGATAAGCAAGAATAACAACTGCTGTCAGTACTACTGTCAGCTTACAATATGAAAGATAATGCCTTGCTATCAATGTGAATCAAGAGATACATAAAGCTGCAACAATATATATTGAGTTTCCTTCACTGAAGAATAAAGCTTATATCAAAAACTCAATTATTAGAGCCAACCTGACAATCTGATCTGTGACAGTCCTGTTTTCCACGTGCACGAACAGCAGCCCTGAAACTCACAAATTCACTCACAACTTGCTCCAAACTTAATCAAATTTCACGAGACGAATTGCATAATGATCCTAGTATAATGGCGCCCAAGTTTGAATCATAAAACTGACCAAAGAGACCACATTTAATTAATGCACGAATCCCAAGACAGTCTAAAAGGTACGACCCTCAAGGGAAAGGCAATTTGCCTTTTAAAAATTCAATACACTATAGAAAAATCTGCAAACTTGAGAATAGGGTCGCCCCTCACAAACTAGAAGATAAGAACAATACCCAGAAGGATCTTTTTGGTATTTTTTGACTTATAAATAAAAAGGACAATCTGCTGTATTAAAAATGCAATTTCCAGAATTTCTCTAACATGCATAAATCTGAACTAGAAAGCCACAAGCTGATTACAATGCACAAATCCCAATGCAAACTCACAAACTATACTATTTCACCACTAGTCGCTATCTTGCAAGCGAGAAGCAATGCCAAGCTAGGAGGCATACATTCCTCGAAGCAATCCCAAAGCCAATCCGGCAGCATAACATTCCTGTAGACAAAAGATCCTGAATTGAGGACCAAAGGCTTCCTTTTATAATTTCCTGTTGACCTTCTCAAAACCCTAACCTTCCTTTTTGAGTCAAACCCTAATCCTCCAATGGATGGCGTCCCTTTCTTCAAAGCTTCAATTTTGACTTTTTAATTAAATTCATCACTTTAATAAAGGCGTCCAATCTTAAGGCTTTAATTTCAACCTTGATAAATATAAAATTAACTCAATGATGGCGCCACCCTTAAAGACCACCTTTTAAAACATCATTAAGTTAAGAGACTAGGCCAAGGGGTAATTTAACATTAAAATATAATGTTATTTTAAGTGAAATGAACTTATCTCTCCGAAACTACATCCCGAGGCTAGAATCTGAATAAACCCATTGAGTCAACTGAAGAGGAAAGTCAATTGTGCCGAGACCGAAAAGACCACTGCCAGAAATAGAATTTACTAAAAATAGTAAATTCCAGAAAGTGCTCAGAATGCCAAGAGAAACATACCACTGCGAAGCCCACAGAAAACCCAGAAGGAATCCGCAGTTCAAACACCAATTCACGAGCACTCGCAACCTCCACACAAGAAACCCTAATCAAACCGTCTGAGTAGCCTACGGGTCTCCAGAATAGGCCAATGGTCATCTGAGAAGATCATGCTCGAAAAGGGGACATTACAGTCCACCCTCCCCAAGATTGCTTGTCCTCAAGCAATCGCAACTCTGGATGCTGCAGAATTTCATCATTCTCCCAAGTTGCATCCTCTATAGGCAAGTTTTTCCACTTCACCAAGTATTCTCTGATTGTTCTGTTCCTCAAAGAACGCTCTCGAGAATCTAGAATCTCCTCTGGAATTAAAACCAACTGTCCTTCATCCAAAGGAGGTAACTGTGATGAAGCAATGACATTATGTCCAAGCGCCTTCTTGAGGTGAGACAAGTGGAAGACATTGTGCACTTTGCTACTTGAAGGTAGCTCCAACTCATACGCTGTTGCCCCCACCCTTTTGATAACCTTGAACGGCCCATAGAAGCGAGGTTTGAGCTTTTCAGCTCCACTCTTCTTGAGAGTAGACTGTCTGTAAGGTTGTAGTCGGAGATAAACCATATCCCCAACCTCGAAAGAGCGCTCAACACGCCTCTGATCAGCATACATCTTCTGCTGATTCTGTGCAATCTGAAGATTATTCTTCAATGATTTCATGATGTCTTGACTCTGTTGCAGTAAGTCCTTGGCTTGGGGAGCTTTGCTATCGCCAAATACCAAATCAGCAAAGCTAGGTGCTTCATAACCATAGAGAGCCAAGAAAGGTGACATCTTGATTGACATATGAAAGGAAGAATTATAACAGTACTTGCCTATGTGAAGCCACTTAACCCATGCTCTTTGCTGCTCCGAAACATAGTTTCTCAAGTAGCCTTCCAACCACTTGTTCACTATTTCAGTTTGTCCATCTGTTTGGGGGTGATAACTAGTGCTTGGAGTAAGCACAGTACCACTCATTCTGAAGAGCTCTTGCCAAAAAGTGCTTAGGAACTTGCTGTCCCTATCACTCACAATGTTTTTTGGCAGCCCATGTAACCTAAACACCTCATGAAAAAACAGATCTGCAACTTGAGCTACTGAAAAAGAGCTGGTAATGGCGAAGAAATGAGCAAATTTTGTTAGTCTATCCACTAACACATAGGTACAATCCTTCCCTTGGACCTTGGGCAACCCAGTGATGAAGTCCATTGATATGCTTTCCCATTTTTGATTGGGAATAGGAAGAGGTTGCAGCAAACCAGCTGGTAGAGTATGCTCATTCTTGTTCATTTGACAAACGGGACACTCCTGAATGTAGCGTTGAACTTCTCCTTTCAACCCTTTCCAAGAAAATCTTTCCTGGATCTGCCTATATGTCTTAAAGAATCCTTGGTGACCAGCAAGCGGAATGTCATGAAATGTCAACAAAATCTTCTTCCTGAGCTTAGAATCAGCCACTAGAAAGATTCTACCCTTGTAGTGTATCAACCCCTCAATCACCTTGTACCTTTCGTCGTGAAAAGTACCCTCAATGATGCTGGTTGCAAACTGATTTTTGGCATAATCAACAAGCAACATGTCCTTCCAATCAGTGGTAAGCTCACACAATGAGCTCAAATGGGATCTCCTAGACAGAGCATCAGCCACAATGTTATTTTTTCCTTTGACATACTCAATGTCAAAGTCGTAAGCTTGAAGCTTACTCACCCACTTTTGTTGCCTCTCGTTCAAATCGTTCTGATGCATGAAGTGTTTAAGACTATTGTGATCAGTCTTAACCACGAACTTGTTTCCCACCAAATACTGTCTGAACTTAGCTAATGCATGCATAATGGCAAGCATTTCCTTGTCATAAATGGAGTAGGTTCTTTCAACACCTCTTAGCTTCCTACTTTCAAACACTATTGGATGTTTGATTTGCATCAAAACAGCCCCAACTCCTTCACCGGATGCATCACACTGTAGCTCGAAAGGCTTGGAGAAATCCGGAATAGCCAAAACCGGACAAGAGCTCATGATCCTCTTAAACTTATCAAAAGTAGTTTGAGCCTTTTCTGTCCAACAAAAGGCTCCCTTTTTCGTGAGATCAGTAAGAGGAGCAGCATTCTGTGAGTAGCCTTTCACAAATTTACGATAAAATCCACACAGACCCAAAAACCCTTTCAACTGAGTCAAGTTCTTAGGAGGTGGCCAATCAACAACTGCTTTGATCTTTTCAGGATCAACCTTTACTCCCTCAGCACTGATTATGTGGCCAAGGTAAAGTAACTCCTTCATTCCAAATTCACATTTGGACTCCTTGGCAAACAGGCTCTCAGATTCTAAGATGCTAAGCACTTCCTCCAAGTGCTTGAGATGTTCTTCCCAAGTCTTGCTGTAAATCAAAATGTCATCGAAGAATATCAACACAAACCTCCTTAACTGCTTTTGAAAAACTTTGTTCATACAAGACTGGAAGGTAGCAGGAGCATTAGTCAGCCCAAATGGCATGACTAGAAACTCAAAGTGGCCATAGTGACATCTAAAAGCTGTCTTCTCAACATCAGATCCTCTCATTCGAATCTGGTGGTAGCCCGATCTCAAATCGATCTTCGAGAAGAACTTGGCCCCATGTAGCTCATCAATGAGCTCATCTATCCTTGGAATGGGGTATCGGTTTTTGATGGTGCTTTGATTCAAAGCACGATAGTCCACACACATGCGCATGGTACCATCCTTCTTCTTCACAAGAACCACTGCAGATGCGAAAGGGCTCTTGCTTGGACGAATGAAACCCATCTCCAAGAGTTCCTGAATGTTTTTCTTGATATCATCCTTCTGCTTCTTAGGATACCGATAGGGAGTTGTAATAACGGGTTTAGCTCCTTCCTTGAGCTTTATGATATGCTCCGAACCACGCTCAGGTGGTGGTCTAGGAGGTAGATCAGCAAATACCTTACCTTCTCTGTGAGTAAAGACTGAACATCAGGAGGATAGTCTCTCTTAGTGTCAACCGGACTAGCAGGAAGAATCATACATTCTGCAGCCCACTCAATTTGATCATGACGAACCAGCCTTGCCATTCTCTTGAATGATACAACCCGAGGACCCCCATTGGACATTCCTCTTAGTACTACCCTCTTCCCATCGGATTGAAACTTGAGCTCCATAGTTCGCAGATTTAAGGAGATCTCTCCAAGGGAACGCAGCCATTGAATGCCCAAAACGACATCCGTATCTCCAATGTTGACTATATAGAAGTCGTCCTTGACTTCATAGTTTCCCAACTGCATAGTCATGTTTGAGATCTTCTTGGTACATGAAATGTGGAATCCATCAGCAACCATGACCTTCAAGCCTTCAAACTCTTCTGTTTGCAACCCCTTCTTTGCCACCACAACTTCATCAATGAGGTTATGTGTTGCCCCGGTGTCAATCAAAGCAACTATTCGCTGCCCCTTAATCATCCCTCGAACCTTGAAGGATTCATTTCTTTGAAAACTCGAAAGCTGAGCCAAAATACCTCCGCTTTCCTTTTCATCTTCAGACTCTTTTGGAACTCTTTCTACTTCATTATCCTCAAAATCAGATTGCTGGTCTGAAAAATCAGAATTACTTTCACCAGCTGAATAGTACTCAATTTGATTGAATTTAACTCCCTTTAGGCATACATGATCTTGAGACCATTTTTCCCTACACTGGAAACATAATCCCTTTCTTCTGAGTTCGTTCAGTGTCTCTGGCTCTAATCTTGTGACATGAGGATTATGATGTTTGAACTCCTTATGCTGAGGTCTCAAAGGAGGTCTTTGATGAGGTCTTTTCCCTTTATCCCCTTTGTGAAAGGATGGCCTCGGTTGAAACTTTGCCTTAGGAGCTGCCCACTCCATGTTCCTTGCCTTCTTCATGGCCTCCTGTAGGGAGGGTGGATCAAAAGCTTTAATCCATCCCTTTAGTGGTTCCGTCAATCCTTCACTAAAAAGGATCACCAACCGCCTCTCCGTGATTCCAGTGACCATGACTGAGAGTCTCTGGAACTCAGCTATGTAGGCATCAACTGTGCCAATTCTCTTAAATGAATTTCAGGATCCTTTTTCTCAAATCTCTTGATGAACCTATTGGTGAACTCATCATAGGTTGTGATAGACTGATGACCCAAGGTGACTAGGCCATGGTACCACCACTCGTGCGCCACCCCATCTAGGTGTAGCGTAGCAAATTTAATCACTTCCTCTTCCGCCATGGGTCTAAGAGCTAGATAGTTATCCAGCTTCTGTACCCAAGTTCGAGTTGAACTGTGATCACTTCCGTCATAGTGTGGAAGTATAACCTTGTTGACAGCTTGATACAAGTCCCCTTGAACTGCTGGTCTTCTTTGCTCATAATGTCTCCCTTGTCCCTTATTCTTCCTTTTATGATCCATAAAATCATTATAGGACATATCCATCTTGATTTCATCGGAGAGGGAATCATACTCCGCACGGCCAAGCCTCAACTGCTCCACGAATGAAGCATTCTCTTCAGGATCAGGTTGAGTGTTTGCGGGCACCAAGAAGTGGGTTTGAAAGGCCTGGCTGAGATGTAAGTGTTGTTTGAAATAGGCTGAGCTACATGTCCATCATGCTGGTTGGAGGCATTGTGTTCTTCTCTATGTCCAGGGTTACTTTGTGGAGTTGTGTTCTGGCCTACTTTCCCCATCATGAGAGATACCATGTCCATCAAGGCATCCATCTTCCTTTCAAATCTCTTTCCGGGACTTATAGATCTCTCTCTTCCCTTTCCACTATCATCTCTGTTGCTGGTAAACATCTCGTTACCCCCAACTGATCTCTCACCTTCTGCCATGTCTGTTTCCTGAGAAGACTCCCAATGAGCCCTCAAAACCTCTGAAGCTGTCTGACCTTCTGGAGCCTGATAAGGCTAAAACCGTTTTCCAACTTTCTTGTCTTCCCTTGCAATGTATCTCTTTTCTCTGTCACTCATAGACAGTTTGTTCACAGGATGGCAAGATCTTGGCTCTGATACCACTGAAATATTCCGAGCCAAATTTTTTCGTGTTTTTCAATTGCAAGTTTACAAACAAACGCACCCGTTAAGGTTAGATCTAAACCACAACGATGCTGAAGCAACTCTAACCAGAATGTACACCAGGATCCCGATGTGGGCAAGATGTGAGCATTGGTCAGAGGATCTTCTACGCTACAAGTACTGAAAGAAAACTCAACACCAAGTATGTGCTACCCAATCCAGTATGGAATTGAGGCGACCATATGGCAGAGTGCTAAGAATTACAATGCGTGAAGGGAAATAAGCTAGAATGCTGAAAGTAACTCGACACCCAGAATGTGCTTTCTAACCCGAAGTGGGAAAGGAGCTTCCATAGGGCAGAGGTAAAGGAATTACAATTGCAATTACTGAATGTAAAGTTGAGCATTACAAAATCAAGATAAGCAAGAATAACAACTGCTGTCAGTACTACTATTAGCTTACAATATGAAAGATAATGCCTTGCTATCAATGTGAATCAAGAGATACATAAAGCTGCAACAATATATATTGAGTTTCCTTCACTGAATAATAAAGCTTATATCAAAAACTCAATTATTA